>JAESUZ010000596.1:0-220249 GCA_017311185.1 Proteles cristata cristata | reverse complement strand
GGGTAGGGTCAGAGAGAGAGGGAGATACAGAATCTGAAACGTGCTCTAGGCTCCGAGCTGGCTGTCAGCACAGAGTCCAACGCGGGGCTCGAACCCACAAACCGTGAGATCATGACCTGAGCCAAAGTCGGACACTTAACCAACTGAGCCACCCAGGCGCCCCCAAAATAAACTCAAAGTAGAGGAGAATACATCAGAGCAACCAGTGTGGAAAAAGTCTTTAAAATGCTCTGTTGAAGCCCAAGTGAAGGAGATCAAGGGAGTGTCTTGGCATAGCTGCTCCCCAGAACTCCCATCCCAAATGCCTGTTTTCCCAAGCTCACTCTCCTCTGAACAGAACAGGACTGCTACTCAGCAGTCTTGGCAGGGACACAGGGGGCCTGTCAAACTACATAATTCACTGTGGGAGGGTTCAAGACAGTCGGGTATTTCCACCTTTGAAATCCACTTTGATGAGAGAGCAGAGGCTGCCAGGCAAACTTGTTTTTTACTTTCCTGTGAGAAATGATGGATATGTGAACATCCTTCATGCCAAAGAGAAGACAAAAGATCCAACATTGAGGTCACAGTGTTGCAAAGTGGAAAACGCTAGTATATTTGTATGAAGGGTGTTGCCAGAGTAAGGGATGCTCCTCTGATAGTCTCTGCCTTGACAGGTGATTGAAGCCTCAGATATTGTGCTGGAGGTGTTGGATGCCAGAGATCCTCTCGGTTGTAGGTGTCCCCAGGTAGAAGAGGCCATTATCCAGAGTGGACAGAAAAAGCTGGTACTTGTATTAAATAAATCAGGTGAGCAAAAGGGATGCATTTTTTGTTCCATATGCACTAGCGAGGTATGAGGAAATGTGAACAGTCTGATTTTCACTGAAGACTGTTAAGATCCAACTCTGATCTCAGTAAAGCCAGTGCATATGGTCTTGTTGCCAAAGACCATACTGGGCAATGGGTGGAGATAATTTTCTATAAGTGATTAATTGGTTTTAGCTATCCTTTTGACATTCATTACTTAGCACTTTATCTTATGTAGGAGTGTAAGCTTCTGTATGCAGCTTACTGTGCAATGTATTTCACATAGGAAGGAATGGCAGTGTGCCATATTCCCAACACCTGCATAATGTCCATATGTAACAGTATTTATGTGAAGTGCAGGTACATATGGGTTTGAGCATCAGGGCCGGGAAAACTTGGGAAGCAGAGAGTAAGAGTGGGTTCCACAGTTATTGCTGGGGCCAGTAAACATTCCAGAAATTTTGGAAACATAGCCTTAGAGTTAGTAGGGTAATAATCTACAGGTTGACTTAAACTTGAAAGGGTAAGCCTTACAGAGGAGAAATAAAGAAATACGGAGGTATAGATACTGAAATCTGTTGAGATAAGGGCAGCATAGTAGGGAGCTTATCCTCTCTCCCCATCTTCCACTTAAATCATTTTGAAAAAGCTGGAGAAACAAACCAGAGTGAAATCCCAGATAATGCATATTCCTGTCAATAAAATGACCAAATTGGAGCATGTGTCTTATTCCTAATTCCTATTAGATTTGGTACCAAAGGAGAATTTGGAGAACTGGCTAAATTATTTGAAGAAGGAATTACCAACAGTGGTGTTCAGAGCCTCAACAAATCTGAGGGACAAGGGCAAGAAGATAATCCAGGTATTTTGCACTGTTGGTGGGAAGTATGGTTCTTTCAGATTTCAGATGGCTGAAATATGATGAGTGTAGAAAATCTTGATTAAAAATGAGAACTCATAAGATCCAACTCTGATTTCATCCACAGATAATCTGAAAGATAATAGTGTGATTTTAATAGCTGGGTTCTGGAACCAGATTGCTTGGGTTTTATCTGGTGAGTTACCAGAAGTAGTTAAACTTATTTGGAATTTTATTTAGCATTTGAAGTTAAGGAAGCGAGCTCCATTCAGAAATGAAGGCTGTGTTGGGAAGGAAGGCCTTTGGAAGCTGCTTAAAAGTTTTCAGGAGACTTATGGCAAAGCCATTCAGGTTGGAGTCATTGGTGAGTTTCAGTTCAACACATTTTATGTATTACTTCTTATGTGCCAAGACTTTTTCCATGCTGTGTGGGATTGGTGCTAAATAAAAGGCTTGTTCAAACATTAGCTTCTTGCCCATTTCAAACACACACACAAAAAATGTTAATTGCTGCCTATTTCAGTCTTTTTTTTTTTTTTTTTTTTACAAATAGTTTATTGTCAAATTAGTTTCCACATAACACCCAGTGCTCATCCCCACAAGTGCCCACCTCCATGCCCACCCCTCCTCCCCCCCACATCCACCAGTCCTCAGTTTTTGTCAGCATTCAAGAGTCTCTCATGGTTTGCCTCTCCCCCTTTCCCCCACCATTTCGCCCTTCTTCTCCCCCTTGGTCCTCTGTTAAGCTCCTCCTAATCCTCCTATACGTGCACACATATGATATTTGTCTTTCTCTGCCTGACTTATTTCGCTCAGCATAACACCCTCAAGGTCCATCCATGTTGCTACACATGGCCAGATTTCATTGTTTCTCATTGCCATGTAGTATTCCATGGTATAGATAAACCACATCTTCTTGATCCATTCATCTGTTGATGGACACTTAGGCTCTTTCCATGTTTTAGCTATTGTGGAGAGTGCTGCTATGAACATTGGGGTACATGTGCTCCTATGCATCAACATTTCTGTATCCCTTGGGTAAATTCCTAGCAGTGCTATTGCTGGGTCATAGGGGAGTTCTATTGTTAGTTTCCAGGAACCTCCACACTGTTTTCCAGAGGGGCTGTACCAGTTTACATTCCCACCAACAGTGTAGGAGGGTGCCCGTTTCTCCACATCCTCGCCAGCATCTAGAGTTCTCTGATTGGCTCATTTTAGCCACTCTGACTGGCGTGAGGTGGTATCTCAGTGTGGTTTTGATTTGTATTTCCCTATTTCAGTCTTTTTGCCAGATGTGTACTGTAGGAGGTTGGCTTTTGAAAGCTCCTACTTTATTTGAATTAATAATCCCATCCTTGATTACTTGTGCAAGAAATGAAGATGCTGAGATTGGTCTTAGTGTTGGAATGAAGACACTCAGATCCAACTCTGATCTTGCTCTAAACGTCAAGCAAATCTAAAATAAGGCAGTGGGAATTTTCTAATTCCAATATAAAACATAATGCCTTTTGTTCTGTGGATTTCCCATTTGTAGGTTTCCCAAATGTGGGGAAAAGCAGCATCATCAATAGCTTGAAACAAGAACGGATATGTAATGTTGGTGTATCGATGGGGCTTACAAGGTAAATTGAGTTCTTACATAATTGTAATATTTTATCATAGTTGAATCAATATTTTATTATGGATAGCTCAAGAAAGACCATTTTCTACTCTTCAGAGATGTCAGGGAAAGGAATAGGGTTAAGTTAGTGCTAGGTTTAGGGAAGAATGGATCTAGTTTGAAAGACAAGCAAATAGATTGGGGGGGGGTTATTATTTATGGCAGAGGAAACAGCATGTGTTTACGTCAATAGATAAGCTGTAATGTAGTGTTTCTCTTTAGAAGGAGATGGAGCACTGTTAAAGAGTTTCAGATAAAACATGAAGCAAATGATGATAAACTGGATCTGACAGACTGTGCTGAGTTTGTTCAATCCAACCCTGAGCTTCGTGTTCTCTCTCATCGTTCAGATAAACCAGTGCTCCCATCAGTTACCATCCCTCTTGTTCTAGGTGCATGCAGGTTGTCACCCTGGACAAACAGATCACAATCATAGACAGTCCAAGCTGCATCGTGTCTCCGCTTAACTCTGCCAGCACACTTGCTCTGAGGAGTCCAGCGAGTATTGAAGTGGTGAAACCAGTAGAGGCTGCTAGCGCCATCTTGTCCCAGGCAGATGCTCGACAGGTATAAGAACCTCTTCCCTTGAGCTCCATTTTCTCTTCATCATAAGCCTTTAATTGGGAGATTTTTCGAGGCTTTTTACACTATATGAGATGAATGACATTTTCAGTTTTCTTTTTTTTAAGGTAGTACTGAAATTTACCGTCCCAGACTTTAAGAATCCTCTGGAATTTTTTACATTGCTTGCTCAGAGAAGAGGACTGCACCAAAGAGGTGGAAGCCCAAATGTAGAAGGTGCGGCCAAACTGATGTGGTCTGAGTGGACAGGGTAAGACTTCTTTCTGTTGGCATTTTAAGGACCACATGGAAGGAAGAAGGCACTGATTTTTGACAGATCTTGTTTTGAACACTAGTGCCTCTTTAGGTTACTATTGCCATCCCCCTACATCCTGGACTCCTCCTCCACATTTTAACGAGGGCATCATGACAGAGATGAAACAGGGCCTTAATCTAGAAGAATTAGAAAAGAACAACGCACACAGCATACACAGTAAGGAGGACTTGGGTTTGCTGTCTTCATTGGCTGATGGTGCAATAAAAGGTCTCCTGTTTACACGGGCTATGTTCCTTCCCTAGGCATCAGGAGCCCTCGTTTAGCCAGGAGCATCCTTTTCCAGTCTTCGGGTCTAACAAATGGAATAATAGAAGAAATGGACATACCTGAAGAACTGCCAAAACAGAAAAAGAAACAGCAAGGGGAGGGGGAGGACCACCTCGACCTCAACAGTGACCAGGAGAGTGTTGACGAAGAAGCCGATGTAAGTATGTTGCACACAAGTTGCTGAAGCTTAAGTACATTTTCTAGCATTAATGTTTAACAAATGGGAAGGGGCTGAAGGTAGAAATTAAACAGTTCATGACAGACTGCTCCCCATCCCCACCCCCCCAAAAAAAACCCCAAGAAAACCTAAGGGTTAGTATTTAAGGTTTGGAATCATTAGTCTTAATTTTGTGTATCTCATTACAGGTACCTTCAGAGTCTTTTTCCAGATGTGCAGTTACTTAGATTAATGAGCAGACAAGGGCTACTAATCTTGCACTGTTTCTCTTTGTCCCACAGGAAGAGAGCTTAGCCATGGTCCCAGAAGAGGAGTCCTGGGCACTGCCTGAGGAGTCTCAAGCAGGTGGGTTGGGTGGAGGGATTTGCTAATGACAGAGCAACATGTTATTGAATTTTTAACCATAACTTTTCTTTTTCTCCAATATAGATGAGTCAGCACTATCTTACAACTCAGATAAAATGACCGAAGAGGAAGATGATGCTTATGACTTCAGCACAGACTATGTATAACAGAACCTTGTCTTTTTAGAAGGTGTTGTTTTTTTTTTTTTTTAACATTTTGAGCAGACTACTAAGCTCTTGTATTGTGTGTGATGTATAGCTTGTTGCTGTATGCCACAAGCTGTGTAAATTCTGTAAATATATATTATGGTACACTCATTTTTTTAAAAATGAAGCAATTCATAAAGTGTCTGAATTCTATAGAAGCACCACTGTTAACACACAACTGGATAGAAGTATAATTACTTGGAAGCAAAGCGTCAGACACCTATTGAAAAATGTAGGTTTCACTTTATTAACAGATCAGACCACAGGTTAATGTTACAAAATTAAAACCAAGCAGTAGTGTTGAACTAGCTGTACCATCCCTGTCAGTCTTTCAGCACGGTAGTAAGCAAACATGTGGTAAGGCAGATGGAGACCTACATAGCCTATCTGGGAAGCTGACTGCTAAACAGGGTAGTTTGTCCTCTTGACCCAGTTGAAATGTCCTTTCCATGGGTTGCTGCAGATAAGCATTGAAGCCTTGCAACTGTTAATTCCCACGCACACTGTCTTCCAGGATTTCCTGAGAAATGCTTATAGCATAAATTATGTTTTATTTTGTATTTGAGATCTCCATATGTCTTCGGATCAGGCTGAATTTGCCTGTGGGGTCTGGAATATACCATTTTTCCCAGACATCAGAATAGGAAGCAGTTCTTCCCCATGGCTTAAAGTGACCATTCCAGTGGAGTAACTTGGCAGCCTTTACAAACTGGGGTGAATATCGTTTTCCAGCACTGGAACCTTACATTGAGAGAAAAAGAGCCAAATGATTATACCTAGTACTAATCAGAAGTATGAATGCTAAATCAAACTCCAGAAAACTTAAAGGAAACTGGATATATCCCATCCTTGAGAATAGACACTTAATTCTTTACTAGGTCAGACCTTTGGCTAATTTTTTCAACTTACCAAGGTGGCGGACATTCCACATGGGGTCAATTGTAGAGTGCTGTTGATAAAATACAATCAGCAGAGGAGGTGTTGTGGTGCTGCCAGCCAATGTTCTGCTGTACAGTCCCTCTCTTGGGGGGACAAATGACAAATATAAGCTGTTAGGGGAGAATTCTTAAAAATTCCTCTTAGACAAGATCACCCGGGTTGAAATAAGCATCTTTACAGCTTGGTCAGCTGTGTACTTACTCTACATTGAGTTTCATCCATTTTTCCAGCTGGTTAGTTATATTCTGTCTTTTCCATTCTGTCAAGTTTGCAACAAAAACTCCAGGATTAAATGAGCAGGTGCTGGCTTTCATGGAAAGTTTACGAATTCTCTCTTTTTTATAGTCAAGATAGCCAATGTAATTGTACTAAAACACAAATGGGATAGATAGTAGGTTTACTGCTTCAAACAGAATAGATGTAAATGATAGCCAGTAAAGAAAAAACCTGCTTATTAAGCTACTCAGACTATTACCAAAGGGGCTCTTTGTAAAACAAAGAAAAATGACATTTGGGAGATGCATGGGTGGCTTGGTTAAGTGTCCAACTTTTGATCTCAGTCCAGGTCATGATCTTGTGGGATTCCAGCTCTGCACTGACAGCATAGAGCCTGCTTGGGATGTTCTCTCTCTCTCTAGCCTTCCCCTGCGCACATGTACACCTGTCCCCTTCTCAAACATTTAAAAAAATTATTTAAAAAAAACATGACATTGGGGATTCCAAATTAAAATAGGAACCTAGAATAAACATAAGCCAGATATTCAAGGAGATTAGGTTAAAATCATGAGCCAACTCACAGAAAAGCAGCTTTGAGTTTGGGGATGAATTAGGGAATGGAAAATGCAGCAAAAAAAGAAAGAGCTCCTTGATTTTGCTGCCTCTCCCCATTACCTTGCAACATACAGCATGGCGTGTCTATGTAATATCTTTAATATGTAATTTACCTGGTTCCCTGCTCCACGGATGACCACTTTGGTAGAGGCTGAGTCACAATCTTCTGAAAATGCAGCTGCGTGCCCTGGCTTCAGTGGTGTATTGTAAAGGGCAAGAATATCCCCTGAAACAGACAAGGTATAAAATTAGATTTATTTAAGATTTACACTTTGAGTTACATCAAGATACCCATTCCTCCCACTTAGGATGACCTTTTATAGGATACCATAAATAAATAACTGTTACCACCCATGGTCTGGACAGAGAACAGCACTAATGGCGACAGTCATTGGTACCTTGCACAATTACATCATCATCCATATATATGGCCTTCTTTGCACTGGGAACCAGAATTGGCAAGTAGAACCTTGCAAAGGTTAACTGGAAAAGGAAAAAGAGCCATTGGCATAGGATTCATCAGTGGCTATGCCTTTATCAGAAACTCCCAGCGTGCTCAGTACCCATGCAGGATAAGAGCTGAAAGTCTTTTAGAACTGCCCAAACTTGGTCCCCAGGGAACCATACCCAGGTATTCCAGTCATTTGCTAATACAGTTGACTCATGAATAATGTGAGGTTTAGGGCCACTGGCCCCTTGCACGAAAATCCACATTACAACTGTTGACCCTTCCCAAAACTTAATAGCCCCCTGTTGACCAGAAGCCTTACCTATAATAATACATTTGTATGTATTATATGCAGTATTACAATAATGGAAGCTAGAGAAAATGTTAAGAAAATTGTAAGGAACAAAAATTTATAGTACTATACCAAAAAAAAAATAATAATCTGCATATAGGTGGACCCATGCAGTTCAAACCTGTATTTGAGTCAACCAAACTCCCAAGTACAAACAAGGATACGTGGAACTCACTGGTTTTATGGACTCCCCCTGGTCAGGATCTTCCTTTACTTTCCCTTCCAAAAGTTTAGTGTCAAAATCCACAATTTTGTACCTGATGCTTTTCAAAGTACTGCTGCTGAGCCAGGACCTGATGAAAATCACCAAATTTCAGTTTTAAATAACCATGTCCCCAGGGGCGCCTGGGCGGCTCAGTTGGTTAAGTGTTCAACTTTGGCTCAGGTTATAATTTCATTGTTTGTGAGTTCAAGCCCCTCATCAGGATCTGTGCTGACCACTCAGAGCCTGGAGCCTGCTTCAGATTCTGTCTCTCTCTCTCTGCTCCTACCCCACTTGTGCTCTGTCTCTCTCAAAAATAAACATTTAAAAGTTTTAACAAATAAATAACCATGTCCCCAAACTACAGCTTTCTCTTTGTGCCTTCCAATGAGGGCATAATGTAGTTTAAGAGAAACCCTGGGCACCAAATAGATATCTTCAAGCCCTTTTACTTCTGTGACCCGTGGTTTCTTCATCTAAGTGGAGGGATGACCATCACAGTCCCTGCCTGAAACAAGACTCTGTGGTGATGGATAGTATTCCCACCAAGCTCACACTAAGGATCACTGATGGAGAAAAATAAGTTGAGGACATCCCATCATCACACGGACCAATCAACTCTTGTTTTTCCAAATACATGCTGAAGAAAATAAGTCAAAATATGATGGCAGTGAAAGCTAATTGTCGACAATGCTGGTAGTCAGCCTGTTCTTATAGACTGATTAATTCACTGTAATGACTAATTCTTCCACCTGTGTCTAAGGTACTAGCTGTAAGTCTGCACATTTTTCCTGTAGTCTATGCAAATGCAGTATTTGTTTCTACATTATTTTAGATGGTTTTGGAGTTTTTATTTTTTTAATGTTTACTTTTGAGACAGAGACAGAAGCATGAACAAGGGAGGGGCAGAGAGAGGGAGACACAGAATCTGAAGCAGGATCCAGGCTCTAAGCTGTCAGCACAGAACACCATGTGGGGCTTGAACCCATAAACCGTGAGACTGTGACCTGAGCCAAGGTTAGATGTTTAACCAACTGAGCCACCCAGGCACCCCTTGGGAGTTCTTAAAAATGGAAAAAATAATAACTTTCACAAACTAAACATGAACCATGGAGAAAGCCACAAGGACAGAAATGTTTTAGAACAGTGACAATTGTTAGCCTATTAAATAAGATACTTCTTTGAATATCATAAATCTGAATTCAGAGCATTTTCAAGACCTGGATGAGACCATCAGATTAGGATTCTATGACCAATCACAATTATAGAAAGGAATGTTTACTATTATGTTCTTAATGCTTTTTTAAAAATATATTTCCTCATTTGCAATACAGTAATCCTCTAAGTTGGATATTTTCACCCCATACTTAAAGATGAGGAAATGGGCTCCAAGGGGCTAAGTAATTCTCACCATTCACCAGGCCAGGATATGGATTCCGTGTCTATATGCTCACTTCACCATCCCACCTTGCCACTGCTCCCCCTACCCATTCCACTCTAGAACTAACTACTCAAGATGTGTCCATGAGAGAAGGAACTTGTAACAGAATGTAAATCAACATATTGCTTCCTTCGCCGAGAAACTTACTACTAAAAAAAATAACTGATTTGATAATGTATGTATGACACAATTTACATCTTGGCACAAATTCCTTATATTCTTTCTCCTACCTCAGGGACATGTTTATGATACAATCAATGGAAAAAGCTGTCATGTATAGTTTTTATGTGGTATGGTCTCAATTCTATAGAAGTATATACATATAGAAAAAAACATTCCCAGATTGGCAGCTGGCCTGGTCTAGAGCATCCTCTAGAAGCAGAGGCATCAGGCAAGCAGAGCTCACCGGAGATGGTCTGCTGTACCATTGAGCGTAACGATGTAGAACATCACATTGGAGCGAGTATTGTGCTGAATGCTGTTTATGGCTGCAATGGCCCCCCCGAGCCTATCTTCAGATGCAGCAATGACCACAGGAATCTCCTCTTGTCTCCCATCTACAGCTTGTCGGGGAACATTTGGGACAAAGTCTATGGGCTGAAACCCCACAATTCCTGAATCTGCAAAGAACACACACAAGGAAAGTATTGTGATACAAAACCTCATTAAGCTTTTGATCTACAGCCCAAGACATGAAAAGAGGTAAGGTGAGGATTATACTTACTTCATTCTTCTCCCATTACAACGTGAGGCATATAGCCCAGAAATTGTTTTTTCTATACGTAACAAAGCTTTTAGAAAAGTAGAAGCATTAAAAAAAAAAAAATTGGTGGACTGAATTCTGATACACTACTGGTGGGAATACAACAGAATCTTTCCAGAATGTCTTTTTAGCAATTTGTATGAAGAACCTTAAACAGGTACATGACCTCTGACCCAGTAAATTCCCTTTGCCTCTCTTAAGGACAAATCTGACAGATAATCTAAAGTCAAAAGTTTGTTTATAATTGTGAAAACCTAGAAACAGGCTAAACCATTGTTTTTCAAACCATGAATTATGTCGCATAAATAATCAATTTAGTGGGTCACGATCAGTATGTGAGTAGAAAAGCAGTTCCTAAATTGGAATAGAGCACCAAATCAGGAAAGTATCAGACCACACACACACTCCAATTCTAAGTACTGTTGTAAACATTCCTTTTTGCCTCTTACAATATATATTCATTCATTTACATTCGTTGGACACTGAGCACCTAATATGTGCAAGGCAATAGCTAGTCATTGGGGTTGTAGCTGTAAATAAAATAAAAATCTCTACCACAATGAAGGGCAGATGGACTATAAGCAAATACAGGTGTAGATTTGGGTGCTATATATAATATGTTTCTTATTGTGGGGATGCCATCAAAAAAAAGTCTAAGTCACATTGTTCCAAGACTTTTTTTCCTGTGGAAAAGAAATTATGTGGCATTAAAATTATATATGGGGGTGCCTGGGTGGCTCAGTCGGTTAAGCATCTGACTTCCGCTCAGGTCATGATCTCATGGTTCGTGGTTTCAAGCCCTGTGTAGGGCTCTGTGCTGACGGCTAGCTCAGAGCCTGGAGACTGCTTCGGATTTTGTATCTCCCTCTCTCTCCTCAGAAATAAAACCCTCCCCTGCTCATGCTGCCTCTCTCTCTCTTTCTCTCTCTCAGAAATAAAACATTTAAAAAAATTTTTTTAATAAAATTATATATGAAGAATATCTACCATCACGGTGACTTGCTTCAAATATAATCACATTGAAAAACATGTCATTGCAGTTTATATATTACATAATCTCATAATAGAAAAAATATATACACAGAAAAAAAGCCAGGAAGCCACAAGCCAAAATTTTAATAATAGCTATATCTCAGCAATGAAATAATTTTCAATGAATATTTATTGAGCACCTCCTGTGTACTAGCCATCATCTAATTGCATGGGAGATAAAGCAGTGAACAAATTATTCTGGTGGAGCTTGAATGCTGTTTTCATTTTTATAAATGTTCCCACCATATATTACTTTATGTATACATTATACGTATCATAGATTACTTTATGTATATGTTACATATACATATGTAAGTTACACAGTTATAAAACATGCTGTCAGAGCACTCCATAAAGGTGAGGCAAAAGCTGTTAGTCTTTTCTTGTTCTGGTCAATGAGGGTGAGTAGCAACTGCAAAATGATTTTTGACAAACATCCTGAAACCTCCCAATACCGAAGTAAAGCAATGGAATCATCCAATAAAGTGATTTTTTTTTAAATCAGTTAATAAGGGCTTCTGGTTTTGTCTTACTACTTACAGTCCCAGCACTACTGCTCCACACATTAAAAGAAAGAACAGGTGAAGGAAACGAACCCCACTGACACTAGTAAACGGGGCAGGCATCCAGTAGAAGCCTCATCTACCTGTCCCCACCTTCTGAAGCCCTGCAGCTCTGCAATGAGCAGATAGCTCGCCTCTAATTTGGTGAAAAGGGGTCTGTGCTGTTGTCAGATCAAACAATGAGCAAATCTCCACACAACAGGGAAGTGGGGGTGGGGCTATAAGAACTCCACAGTCACCATCACCTTTTCCCAGAGTCCAGCAGCTTTTATAAGGACAGGAAGAAACCTTTTCCTTTAGCCTAGTGATGTAACTTTTAGGATGCGGGACACAGGGAACCCTGGGTCCTCAACAGACGCAAAAGCATTAGTAAGGGTTCCCATACCTGAAAGCTCATTCCTTAGCAAACTGCTCAGGCCGAGGAAGTTATGGTGCAAAATCAGTAAGAAGAGAGCAACGACCAGGATCAGGATAATGATGTTTACTAAGACAAAGAGGAAAAGCCTGCATTATATCTCTTTACCTTTAGAGCAGCTATAAAAACAACAAAATTTGTAGAAAGAGCATACCTTTACGGAATGACATCTTTCTCTTCTGTCTTACGTATGCATTAGTTTTTAATCCTACAAAACAAAAACAAGCGCCCAAAGTCAGCGGGTACATGAAAATGGCTGTTGAAATGCCTCAGCATTTTACTTAGGTAGAAACAAGAAATGCATAGAAGTACTTTCTGCCAGAAGCTCACTTTGAATTAATAGTTTCCAAGAACCCAATTTGGGATATGAATTTTATATAGTAGTCATGATAATAAAATACCTGCAAATAACCTGGGGGAAACAGATAGCCTTGTATATTAAATGTCACCAGATGAAAAGCAAAATAAATTCCACCAAAAAGACTACTTGAGGTCTAACCACTATGGAAATGTTTTCTGAATAAATTTCTACTCAAAATTTCTAGTTAAATTAGCTATGGACTCTGTTGTCTAGAACCTGAGGTCAGCCTCACTGGCACAAAATGTTCCTGTTCTGAGTTGTATCCCATTCAGGTTTAACTGGAATTAAAGAGAAAAAATTTTCTATATTCATTTAAAACAAAATTTCATTTAAATAGAAATCCGTTTAAAGCAGAGAAACATTAATTTCAAAAACGTACAAAACCCAATTTTGCTATCAAAAGCTGAGATTGATGGGGCGCCTGGGTGGCTTAGTCGGTTAAGCGTCCGACTTTCGCTTGGGTCATGATCTCGCGGTTCGTGGGTTCGAGCCCCGCGTCGGGCTCTGTGCTGACTGCCAGCTCAGAGCCTGGAGCCTGTTTCAGTCTGTGACTCCCTCTCTCTCTGACCCTCCCCTGCTCACGCTGTCTCTCTCTCCTAGAAATAAAAAAAAAAAAAAAAAAAAAAAAAAAAAAAAAAAGCTGAGATTGCTGTTTTCAAAAATTAAAAATCCACTAAAAAAAAAAAAGGCTTTTTTCCAGGGCTTTTCTGTTGGTTAACACTCATCTCTTCCTAAAGTGGCATCTAATACTGTCACTCCGCCTGTGGCTTATGCTCCTCAGTTCATCTGATGCCTTCTCTTAAAAAAAGATTAATAATAGGAGTGCCTGGGTGGCTCTGTCAGAAGAACATGGGGTTGTGAGTTCAAGTTCTGCCAATGGATGTAGAGATTACTTAAAAAATAAATTTAAAAAAATCTAAAATAATAATAATGATAATTTAATGAAAGTGAGATTGTGTGTGGAACAAAATTAAATGATCTGATTTCTACAACAAACTCTGGGTAATGTTTCCTTATAAAAACAGATTTATCCAACCAGGGGTTTTATACTCCTATCTTTGAGACCTTTACCCTTTTCTACTTCATCTTCCCCAGTGGAAGCACCTAACATTTACATAAGGCTATTAACTTCACAAAGCACCTTGAATTATAGCATATTTCTAAAATCGAAGTAGGGCTGCCTGGGTAGCTCAATCAGTTAAGCATCTGGTTTCAGCTCAGGTCATGATCTTACAGTTTGTGGGTTCAAGCCCCACGTCGGACTCTGTACTGACAGCTCAGAGCCTGGAGCTCTGATTCTATGTCTCCCTCTCTCTCTACCCCTCCCCCATTCACACTGTCTCCCAAAAACGAATGTTAAAAAAAATTTTTAATAAAAAAATTAAAAAATAAAATCAAAGTAAGTTTGAATTAATTTCATCTGAAGTGTGTGCCTATCAGGCACTTGGTTTCTCAAGGCCTTTGAAAAAGAAATATATTGAAGTGTTGTTTTAAGAATTGAGATTCATAGACCAAACTACAAATTTGGGAGAAAATAATTCAGACTCCCAAAGAACAATCCAAAACACACACACACTCTCTCCCTCTCTTTCATTTCTTTCTAGAGTAGTATATATAAAGTACATTATACCAATGAACTTCTCTGAAGAATGCATTATATACCCTGAGCAGTGTAGTTATCACATGGTGGGCTGAGCCTTACCTACAAAAACTGGTTGACCAGAAGCCCCACAGACAAAACTCTAACATCTGCCTGTCTGGAGCCAATTTTCACCACAATTAAAGAGAACTGCCTCACTTGAATAAATCTCATTTAACTTAATATTACAAGGGACAGTATTTTAGCTCAACAACGTCCAGTAAGTTACTTAGAGATAGTATATGGATTGAGGGGTATGTGTATTTGTGCTCTTAACAATTAGCTAGACACAAGAAAACCATAATCCTGGCAGGTACTTGATGTGCTTAACTAAATTAGCATGGCAGATACTATTTGCTTCTAGAACTCTTCCACAGTTATCTATCTGCAAAATGCCAATTATTATGAAGTATGTCTGATCTATATTTTCTTTCCTGTTGCTTTTCATTGTAATGAAATTCACTGATCTGGTTAGAAAGAATTCTCAAAACCTCATGTCGACCCTGGATGTGTAATAGTGGCTATGTTTTTGTAAGAGTACACAGCTATGAACAATTTGACCAGCAATATTCAATTTTTCGCTAGGAAAATTAATTATTTTTTATTTAGAAATTATAAAACCTTCACATTCCCAAATCACTCACAAAACATGCATATACACACAACCAGGGCGAGCATATCCAAAAATAATGGGTGAAGAAACCTGAGGGAGAAAGAATACCATTTTTTTTAACTTGCTAATTACCAGCATTAGTACCCACATTCTTGGCAGATGTACCCACCTTTTCTGCTTTCCCTCAGAAAGCAGAAATCCCAAGAAAGGTCATTCCACCGACGCTCTGTAAGCTAACCTCTACTTGTTTCCTTGGTGCGGCATCAGCAAGCACCTTCACTCTCTGCTGGATCACGCCCATCAGCATATTATCATGCTCTTACATTTTCCAGTTAATTAAAAAAAAAAAAAGACACCACTCCCCTCCCCCAGTTGACCCACAGACCCATTTTTCTGCTCGCCTCACTCTAAACGCTTGAAAACATTGCATCTCTAGCTCCACTTCCTCTCCTCCTCTTCTTTTAGCCTCCTCCAACCAGACTTCTGTCCCTACTGCTCCATTCAAACTGATCTTGTTTAGGTCACCAAAGACTAGGTAATCTTTTTTTTTTTTTTTTTTTTTTAATGTTTATTTAGTTTTGAGAGTGAGGGAGGGGCAGACAGAGGAAATCTCAAGCTGACTCCACATCCAGGGAGGAGCCCAATATGGAGCTCAATCTCACAACTGTATCTCATGCCAAGGTCATCTTTCTGTCCTGTTATCCATCCCCTCAGAAGCCATCAGCAAAGTTTACCACATCCCCTCAATTATGAAATCCTCTCATTTATTTTTGAGAGAGAGAGAGAAACAGAGCATGAGCAGGAGACAGGCAGAGAGCAAGGGAGACACAGAATCTCAGGCAGGGTACAGCCTCCAAACTATCAGCACAGAGCCTGACGTGAGGCTCGAACTCACAAACGTTGAGACCATGACCTGAGCTGAAGTCAGTTCTCAGCTCAGAAAGGGAACACAATCTTTGATAATGGTCATGAAAACACATTTCAACATAAGGAACGACATGGATTCCAACAGAGATCTCTCTCAAATGGAAGCTGACAAGCAATTTCCTTTTCTCATCATATCTTCATAGTTCAAATACTATAATGCCTCTATAGCAACTGACACACTGTAAAGTGCATTTAAAAAGGGATAACACAGGGATGCCTGGCTGGCTGAGTTGCAGGAGCAACCAACTCTTGACCCCAAGTTGTCAGCTGGTGCCCATTTTGGGTGTAGAGATTTCCTAAATAAATATTTTTAAAAGGAACGGGGGGGTAACACAGAGGGATATGTCTATTTCTACATACAACAAAGTCTATTAAGTCTCTGCCAGGCTGAAAAGTGGAACGGCACTAAGGATATATACCCACTTTCTCCTACCTCTTCATCTGGCTAACTCCTACTTGGCTTTCCGGACTAGAGGGAGGCTCTCCCAAACCCCACATTCAAGCTGCACCTGCCCTGAGCTCCCACATCCCCTAGCCCTCCCTATTCCAGAATAAATCTGGCCGTCATTTATTTCTAGGGTTATGCCATTGTCTCACTTGACATATTCTCGGCTCTAGAAAGGTAAGGATCTGTGTGATGTTGGTCACAGCCGTATCCTAGGCCCACTGCATGTCAGAGAAAAAGGTACCACGAATGTGCAGAACATATGAATGTGGACGGCAGCCTGCCCGGGGAGAGCTGAGCATCCCACTGTCTGCAATCCTGACACGCAACATAGCAGAGGCCAGGGAGCCACCTGGGATTCACAGACCAGGTTAGGTAGGGCGGTTTCTCTCCAAAGCGTGGGCACCGCATACCGCTCAGAGGAACAAGGGAGGGCCTAAATTTTTGAGGCAGACACCAGCTTTGAATGAGGCAAAGCGAACCCTTGGCCCCCATAGGGAGAGACCCATGCAGCTGGCGAGCGTGTTGGACGGCCAGACTCCGAATGGGAGCCATCTCTCCATTTCGGTGCAAGGGACGGCCGAGGGCGGGTCCCCTCTTTGAGATGATGCTCTATCGACAATGTGGCCCGGGGTACTCCCCTCGAAATTATAAGGGCCAATAGGGGTCCCTTACGCTTAGAGGTGATAGGGGCAGTGTGACGCTCCGGAGGACCCCACCCCCACGCCCAGAGACCCCGGGTTAGGGCCGGGGCAAGCAGTTCCTCCCGGATGCTTCCCGCAGCCGCCCTTACCTGCAGCCAGAGAGGGAGGGGCCACGGTCCGCGCCCCGACCCGCCCCGCCAGCTCAGCACCCGCGCGGCAGGCCCGGGGGCCCAGTCCGCCGCCGGGCCACCCGCCTCCCGTGCACTCCGGACCGAGCCCGCCCTCCCGCTAGCTCCGCGGCCGCCGAGCAGTCCCGAAACTCAAAACCCGCCAGCGGCTCCGACTGCAGGAGCGTGGCGCCAGACAGGCGCGCCGGGCAGCCCGGCCGCCGGGGTCCTCGCCGAGAAATGCCGGTCGCCATGGAGACGGGGCGCGCGCTGGCAGCCGTTAGGCCTCGGGGACGCCGAGGAGAACAGTTTGGAGGGCCGGGGCCGCGGCTCCCGGCACCCAACATTACTGACGGCTAAGCCCTCCCGGCCGCGCGATGCCTCCGCTCGACCACCACCGTCACCACCTCAGCCCTCGCGGGCAGTGCGCCGGGCTACAGCCGGCTCTGAGAGAGCAAGTCGCCTAGCGATTGCGCGGGGCGGGGCCGCCGGCCATTCGGGTCTGTGGGAGACATCCGCTTCCGGGGCCAAAGCCCTCGCGTTGCCCGGCTCTGCGACTCCGCCGTGCTGCACCTGGCATCAGACCCCGGTCCCTGAGTCGCTCCTGCCTTCGCCCTGCTGCCAGCATTCTCAGCCAGTCATGTTGGAGCATCTGAGCTCGCTGCCTACGCAAATGGTGAGGGCTCGACCCCAGGACTCCCCGCACGCCTCTCGAGCTGCCAGTTCCGTGGACCTAGTCTCTTCCCTAAATTGTGCTTCCCGGGTCCCCATCTCTCTTCGCCCGCGAGGAGCTCCCTGCTCATGCGCCGTTAGGATGCTTCAGCTTCCCCAGAAAACCCAGAATTTCACTCCTTGCCCAGCTCTTGGGGAGGCCCCTGATGTTGGGGTTGCCCGGTGCCAGAGTTGTCAGGCCAGGGTAGTAACTTGCCTCTTCTGTGGGGGAAACCAATTCCTGCTTTGCTCTCCTTCGCTTCTAGGATTACAAGGGGCAGAAGCTAGCTGAACAGATGTTTCAGGGAATTATTCTTTTTTCTGCAGTAAGTATTGGTTTTGCGTAGTACTCTTTCTTTTCCCCCTCCCCCGACACTCCCCCGCCAGCTTGACTATATTTAACGTACTTCGTTTATCTCCAGATAGTTGGATTTATCTACGGGTACGTGGCTGAACAGTTCGGGTGGACTGTCTATATAGTTATGGCCGGATTTGCTTTTTCGTGTTTGGTAAGAAGTTTGTGGATATTTGGATGTCCGTGGCAAGTTTAAGTTTTCTAAATTGGGTTGGTTTGGTTGGACCTAGCGGTGAGAACCAGCATCAGCTTTTCAAAACTTCCTTTTTGCCATCAGCGTTTCACCCTGTTTCCATCACTGGAAAAGTAGAATACCAAATAAGTGTCAGATAAAGCTAAGCTGCATAAAAGGACACAGTTCATTTTTTATGGCAGCTGCTCCAAGCAGTAATCTTAAACTCAAAATTAGCAGTAATTTCTTACCGTCTTCACAGTGCTCTCTCCTCACCTTTTAGCTCTTAAAGCCTATGTGTAAATGGTGAGGCCTGTTTGCAGTCTTAAAAGTATCTTGTCTGGGTGGACAAGTTTTCATTGGAATGTCAGTTTTGCTGTTGTTTTTACTTCTAGTAACATAGAGGAGTTATTTGGGAACCAGATATTGCACGTAATGCTTTTTTAAACTTTGAATGTTTAATATTGATGGATTTTTCTGTTCTGGCTCAGTTGACACTTCCTCCATGGCCTATTTATCGCCGGCACCCCCTCAAGTGGTTACCTGTTCAAGATTCAGGCTCTGAAGACAAGAAACCAGGGGAAAGAAAAATTAAGAGGCATGCTAAAAATAATTAGAGTTTTCATGATTCAGCTTGACTACTGCACCTGCTTTCATTTTGTGTGAGATGAGCTAAATTGTTTTCATATCCACATGAGCTGAAACCCACCTCTGCTCCTCCAGTGCAGCTGTGTATAGATTTTGTTCTCTTTATATTTCACTTCTAACTTAGTTGGCTTTTGACATGTAATTATTTTAGACCTTCTCTTCATAATCTTTCTCTGAAATGACTGCAGAAAACACTGGTATGCAAAATTTCTTTCAGGGCTACAAAAATAATGAATAAATGCCTCATAAAAGTATAATTTGACTGTCAAAGTTTTATAATTCATTTTGAGTGGTTAAATTGTTTTAAGGTTTTCAATTAAAACTCAGTGCAAGTCTATGTCTAAAGAGTCTTTTATTCATTGTTTTGCAAGCGAACCTACTAGTAAAAGCCAGAGAAGTTTGTGGTTCTGAAAGCATAACTGAGCACTGTTTCTATTTTCTGTTAGCAGCACATTCCTAATCTGTGTCTTGAAATTTTCCAGAGGCCTGAAAAGTGTTCTAAAGGTTTTGTGTGTGGAATGGGAGTGGGAGAGTTATAGGTAATATTCTATTTCTCAGTACAAGAATATAGGACTTAATAAAATACAAGTTTAAAAAATGAGAACAAAGACCTTAAACGAAAGTCAGGAAGGCTTAAAAAAAAAAAAAAGGAAAAAAATTAAAACAGCATAAATAAGACTAAACGTAATTAAGAGTAATAAATGTGATTTAAAAGTTAGGAGCTCCCAAATAGTGTTAAAAGTCAAGTTACCTTGGGGCTCCTGGGTGGCTTAGTCAGTTAAATGAACAACTGTTGTTTCAGTTCAGCTCGTGATCTCACAGTTCCTGGGTGTGAGCAACAAGTTGAGCTCCACGATGATAGCATGGAGCCTGCTTGGGATTCTCTTGCCCACCCCCCTGCCCCTCCTGCACACATGCTCACTCTCTCTCAAAATGAATAAACTTAAAAAAAAATCAAGTTACCTCACCCAAAGGTTGAAAACAGGAAAAAGGATATATAAGGCAGATGCAAGCAGAAGAGAGGGGTAAGTAGAAAGCCAAATACTTAACATCAGAAATGCGGCAAGGAGGGACCTCTCATAGCTGCCAAAATGTGGCTGTTCTGAATCGTTATGCATTAAATAAGACATGAAATGTATAAAAAAAGAATTTTACATAAGAGTTTGGCAACGCTCCCATTCATTCGGTAGGAGACAAATCCTACCTTTCAGATTTTGGTAGGTAAGTGGGCAGGTATTGAAAGGAAGACTTCTGCACTTGTTCTCTATCTTAGAACATCTTCCCAGATATATGGGACGTGTTCTTTCCTTTCACTCAGGTCTGATAGGACTATAAAGAAGCATCTCCTACTGCCCTATCAAAAAGTGGTATGCCCCATCCTATATGCACTGATCTCACATTATATACTTTTTCATTGCTCCCGTCTCCCTCCACAGAATGTAAGCTCCATGGGAGGGAACAAGGATCCTGCTTTGCTCACTGCTGTCTGCCCAGTACTTCTAAGAGTTGGTGAGACATTGTAGATGGTCAATAAATAATGAATGATTCAGAGCTGCATTATCCAATATGTTGTCATTAGTCACCTGGTCTATTTAAATTTAATTAGAACTAAAATTAAAAGTTGAGTCCCTCAAACTAATCACATTTCAAGAGCTCAAAAGCCATATATGACCAGTGGCTACCTTTTCAGAGAATACAGATACAGAACATTTCCATCTTCACTAAACTACTGATCAGGTCTTATACAGGTTTGAATAGATAAAGGCAAGTGATTGTGTCTGTGCATAACAATTCACCTTTATTAAATGCCCATAGGACCTTTCCGTCTACTGGCTCATCTACTGAGCCACGGTGAAAAACAATCCAAGAAATAAAAGTTAATGCAGGTCATATTCAGTAACCACACTGCAGTGTAGCTGGAGCAAGGAGAGAGAATTTTCTTGGCTTTCTCCCCACCCTCCGCCCCACTGCCAGAGAGAGCCTGTGAGTGAGCACAAGCAGGGGAGGACCAGCGGGAAAGGGAGGGAGAGAATCTTAAGCAGGCTCCATGCTCCATGCAGAGCCCAATGCAGGGTTTGATCTCACTACTGACTGAGATCAGAAGTCAGACGCTTAACTGACGAAAACACCCAGATGCCCTGAATTTTTTTTTTTGGTTTTCTAAATACATGTATCCCCTACTTTCCAAAAGCTCATTTCATGCCACTTCACTTTTCTGAAAGTCTTACATTACTACAGTAATGGTTTTTTTCATAAAAGTGAAAATCCTCTTCAGATTTCTTTCAGTTAGCAAGAACAGGTACTACTGTAGGTCTTAAGAGCAAAGAACTTTTAGAAAGTGGGAGATACTCTTTGTTTTTCACCATTTCAGCTTACCAAAGATTTCATAGGAGTGCTCTTTTTGGATAACAAGGGAAATATGTATATGGAAATTAAGGAATATTTCTTAAAAGAGAAAAAAACAATTACTGACCATTTAAATCCTGTCAAAAATATAGTCGAAAATACGGCCAAAGGTATAATGAGAAAAAAAGTCATACTGTTAAAGGTGTTTTATATTTAAGAAAGATAAAAAATGATTAAGCACTCAGAAAGACCACAGAGGGGCACCTGTATGGCTCAGTCAGTTGAGCATCCAGCTTTGGCTCAGGTCATGATCTCATCCTTCATGGCTTCAGGCCTCGTGTAGGCTCTGTGCTGACAGCTGGCTCAGAGCCTGGAGCCTGTTTCAGATTCTGTGTCTCCCTCTCTGATCCTTCCCTGCTCACACTGTCTCTCTCTCTTTCTCAGAAATAAATAAAAAACATTTAAAAATTAAAAAAAAAAAAAAGAACTACAGAATAACCAAAAGATAATGAGATGAAAACCAAATGAATGTTTAAACAAAATAAAAATATAGAGAATGGGAATAATAACATGTGGGGAGGAATTTTTTAATTCTAAGAAAATAGATACATTATACAAATTAGTGAGAAAACTTAACTAAAACTGATACCTCTCCAGAAAGAGGTATTCATAAAACATACAAAAAATGGTGAATAGTTCAGAAAAACCCATAATTTGCCAAGGTTTTGCCCCAGACTGGGACTGGGATGAGGTGGTTTTACTGTTGAGGTTTAAGAAACCCTTCAAAGTGAAAATAAAAGAGCTCAGAAACCAGGCTATGAGCAACATAAAGGCAGGGATAGTGTTTTACTCACCACCCACCGTATCCCCAGCTCCTGACATAGCACCTGGCACATAGTAAAAACTAAAAATCTGTTAAGTGACTGGAAGGAGAACATTTCATTATTTTATGTGTGTGTAATTTTCAAAGAAGGTAAGCTAACACTTTTAATTATAAAAAGTGAAAACATTTCTAGAGCAGCCTTCATTTTTAAAGTCCCTTGAATACAAAAGTGAAAATTTACTAATCAAGATTTTTATTTTATAAAAACCATTTATTTCCCACATGGAATTACCCATTATTAAACAACTAATAAAATATGTAATATACAGTCTTACGTTTAAAACATGGTTAAGATAACGAATAATTTGACAGACAAGAAGACGGACTTCAGGAGGTAAGTATGTCCAATATAACTAAAAGGAGCTGGACTTCACTTACAAATTGCTTAATTGGAAAAGGGATTAGTGTTTAAGAAATGTTTTCACTGGTGAAAAGTTACTCCAAAAAAAAGCAAAAACACTGACTTACAAAGCCAAATTATTTCTTAGTTTCAATTCTTGCATATCCTAAATGAGGTTCATATTAAATGAAAATAAAAGGTTAAACATCCATCAACACGTAAAAAAGGAATTCAGCTACTCAAGTACTAGATACTACTTCATACTCTTTATATCTACTGCCAGAATCATGAACTGATTTTTTTAAAAAATAATTTATCAATTACTACCTAACGTTATTAACCATGACAACTAGCATCACTAGACATATTATGTCATTTCTCCTATTGCTTTTATCACTATAGTACAATATAAAACTTCTAATATTTTATGGCCTTTATGTATCAAACTAATTAGTACCTTAGAAAAATAAAGTTCTAAATATAAAGTTGGTGGTTTAAGGCTCAGTAAACAGTAACCAAACAAAAGTCTTATAACAGATTTTCCTCAGCAAGAGTAAGATTAGCCAAAGGTTTTTTCCTTTGTTTTGTGACATTGCTTCATTTTACTCTGTTCCATCCCATTTTCTTCCCCAGTTTAAAAAAAAAAAAAAGATATGAGGATGTTGAATGGCCTCAAGCCATTATTGTAGGTTTGTTTCTGTTTAAGCCAAAAACCATTGAAAATAGGTCTTTAGTTCTAGCAGATTAGAATAAATTATCAAAAATTCACATTTTCTTCAAAAAATTTCAACTGGCGAGCTTTCACACTGTAAGTTGTGTATTTTTCACCCATGTGCTTCTGCAAACGTACCTAGTGGAGAAACAAAAAGAAAATCAGTATGTAGTAGAAAGAATATCTTTTTAATCTTTTAGAAAAGGCTTTTCTTTATTATAGTTTACTGTTCAGTTGGTTTCCTTATAACACACAGTGTTCATTGCAACAAGTGCCCTCCTCCATGCCCATCACCATTTTCCCCTCTCCTCCACCCCCCATCAGTTTGTTCTCAGTATTTAAGTGTCTCTTATGGTTTGCCTCCCTCCCTCTCCATAACTATTTTTTCCCCTTCTCCTCCCCTATGGTCCTCTGTTAAGTTTCTCCTGTTCCACATATGAGTGAAAACATACGGTATCTGCCTTTCTTTGCCCGACTTATTTCACTTAGCATAACACCCTCAAGTTCCATCCACGTTGCTACAAATGGCCAGATTTCATTCTTTCTCATTGCCATGTAGAATTCCATTGTATATATAAACCACATCTTGATCCATTTGTCACTGATGGACATTTAGGCTCTTACCATGATTTGGGTATTGTTGAAAGTGCTGCTATGAACATTGGGGTACATGTGCCTCTAGGCATCAGCACTCCTGTATCCCTTGGGTAAATTCCTAGCAGTGCTATTGCTGGGTTATAGGGGAGTTCTATTGTTAATTTTTTGAGGAACGTCCACACTGTTTTCCAAAGGGGTTGCACCAGTATACATTCCCACCAACAGTGTAGGAGGGTGCCCATTTCTCCACATCTTCGCCAGCATCTAGAGTCTCCTGATTTGTTCATTTTAGCCACTCTGACCGGCGTGAGGTGGTATCTCAGTGTGGTGTGGTTTTGATTTGTATTTCCCTGATGAGGAGGGATGCTGAGCATCGTTTCATGTGTCTGTTGGCCATCTGGATGTCCTCTTTGGAGAAGTGTCTGTTCATATCTTCTGCCCATTTCTTCACTGGATTATGTGTTTTTCAGGTGTGGAGTTTGGTGAGTTCCTTATAGATTTTGGATACTAGCCCTTTATCTGATGTCATTTGCAACTATCTTTTCTGATTCCATCAGTTGCCTATTAGTTTTGTTGATTGTTTCCTTTGCTGTGCAGAAGCTTTTTACCTTGATGAGGTGTTACTAGTTCATTTTTGCTTTTGATTCCCTTACCTCTGGAGATGTGTTGAGTAAGAAATTGGTGTGGCTGAGGTCAAGGAGGTTGTTTCCTGCTTTCTCTTCTAGGGTTTTGATGGTTTCCTGTCTCACATTCAGATCCTTCATCCATTTTGAGTTTATTTTTGTGTATGGTGTAAGAAAGTGGTCTAGTTTCATTCTTTTGCACGTTGCTGTCCAGTTCTCCCAGCACCATCTGTTAAAGAGGCTGTCTTTTTCCCATTAGATACTCTTTCCCGCTTTGTCAAAGATTAGTTGGCCATACATCTGTGAGTCCAATTCTGAGTTCTCTATTCTATTCCATTGGTCTGTGTGTCTGTTTTGTGCCAATACCATACTGTCTTGATGATGACAGCTTTGTAGTAGAGGCTAAAGTCTGGGATGGTGATGCCTCCTGTTTTGGTTTTCTTCTTCAATATTAGTTTGGCTATTCAGGTCTTTTGTGGTTCCATACAAATTTTAGGATTGTTTGTTCTAGCTTTGAGAAGAATGCTGGTGCAATTTTGATTGGGATTGCATTGAATGTGTAGATTGCTATGGGTAGTATTGACATTTTAACAATATTCTTCCAATCCATTAGCATGGGATGTTTTTCCATTTCTTTGTGTCTTCTTCAATTTCCTTCATAAGTTTTCTATAGTTTTCATCATACAGATCTTTTACATCTTTGGTTAGGTTTATTCCTAGGTATTTTACAGTTTTTGGTGCAACTGTGAATGAGATCAGTTTGTTGATTCTATTTCTGTTGCTTCATTATTGCTGTATAAAAATGCAAACGATTTCTGTACATTGATTTTGTACCCTGCAACTTTGCTGAATTCGTGGATCAGTTCTAGCAGACTTTTGGTGGTGTCTGTCGGGTTTTCCACGTAGAGTATCATGTCATTTGCAAAAAGTGGAAGTTTGACTTCATCTTTGCCAATTCTGATGCCTTTTATTTCATTTTGTTGTCTAACTGCTGATGCTAGGACTTCCAGCACTATGTTAAATAACAGTGGTGAGAGTGGACATCCCTGTCGTGTTCCTGATCTCAGGGGGAAAGCTCTCAGTTTTTCCCCATTGAGGATGATATTAGCTGTGGGCTTTTCATAAATGGCTTTTATGATGTTTAAGTAAGTTCCTTCTATCCCAACTTTCTCGAGGGTTTTTATAAAGGATACTGTATTCTGTCAAATGCTTTTTCTGCATTTATTGACAGGATCATATGGTTCTTTTCTTTTCCTAATGTGATGTATCATGTTCATTGATTTGCAAATAATGAGCCAGACCTGCAACCCAGAAATGAATCCCACTTGATCATGGTGGATAATTCTTTTTATATGCTGTTGAATTCGATTTGCAAAATTCTTGTTGAGAATTTTTGCATCCATATTCATCAGGGATATTGGCCTGTAGTTCTCTTTTTTTTTTTTTGCTGGGTCTCTATCTTGTTTGGGAATCAAAGTGATCCTGGCTTTGTAGAATGAGTCTGGAAGTTTTCCTTCCATTTCTATTTTCTGGAACAGCTTGAAAAGAATGGGTATTAACTCTGATTTAAATGGTAGAATTTCCTAGGGAAGCCATCTGGTCAAGGGCTCTTAGTTGTTGGGAGATTTTTGATAACTGATTCAATTTCTTCATTAGCTATGGGTCTGTTCAGATTTTCTATCTCTTCGTGTTTGAGTTTTGGGGTGTGTGTGTGTGTGTGTGTGTGTGTGTGCGCGCGTGCATGCGCGTGCTTAGGAATTTGTCCATTTAGAAGAAAGGCTTTTCAAGAAAAAAAAAAAAAAAAAAAAGAAGGGTTTTTCTAAGCATGGTTCCAGAGGTGGAAACCAGATGGGAAATACTGTCATATTTAAAAAATTTAAAAAAATAAAATAAAATAAATAAAAAATAAAAAATTTTAAACTTCAAGATATCAAAGAATAAAATCATGAGAAATTACAGAACAAATAATACACTGGGGAAAACTTACAACATACATGCCAAAGAATTAATACCATTAATAAAATATAAAGCTCTTGGGGGGCCCTGGGGGGCTCAGTCCATTAAGTGTCTGACTCTTGGTTTCAGCTCAGGTCATGATCTCACACTTCGTGGGTTCGAGCCCTGTGTTGGGCTTGGCACTGACAGCGTGGCACCTGCTTGGGACTCTTTCCCTCCCTCCCTCTCTGCCTCTCCCCTCAACTCTCTCTCTCTCATTAAATCAATAAACTTTAAACAGCACAGTTTCCCTATTTAAAAAAAAAATAGAGCTCTTAGAATCAGTAAAACACAATATTAGAACATTATAATTGGTAAAACAACAAAATCAATCCTATAGATAATTCAGCAAAGCTATTCACAAAGTAACACAAATAACCAATTACAATTTCAATCTAATAATAAAAAAAATAAATATGACATGACACTCAATATATGCCTGGAATTGAAATAACACCTAATAATGTGTGAAACAGATGTCACACACCTCCTATCCAGTGCACAGAAAATGACACAGTATCACAGTGTTTGTGGTATTTCTGCCAAAAGTGCATAATCTGAATTTATTCAATAGGAAATACATCAAACAAATCCAAACCGAGGGTCATTTTATAAAACATATGGCCGATAACTCTTCAAAATGGTCCTAACTGTTCCAGATTAAATGAGAAATAATAAATATAATCCCAGTCGGTTCCATATCTGGCATGATAGCTTGAGAAGTTTTGAAGATCCCCTCCTCAACAGAAACTGGTAAAAATTATATACAGCAAATAAAGACATTTTTTTTTCTCAAGAAAATCCACTAAAACCCATTAAGAACAGTGAGAGCAGGGGTGCCTGGGTGGCTTAGTCGGTTAAGCGTCCGACTTTTGCTTAGGTCATGATCTCGCGGTTCGTGGGTTCGAGCCCCGCGTCGGGCTCTGTGCTGACTGCCAGCTCAGAGCCTGGAGCCTGTTTCAGCCTGTGACTCCCTCTCTCTCTGGCCCTCCCCCTGCTCACGCTGTCTCTCTCTCCTAAAAATAAATAAAAAACATTAAAAAAAAAAAAAAAAAGAACAGTGAGAGCAGGTGGTATCTAAGATAAGATCAACTGCCTCCCTCCCCAGTCCCTGCTGAGACAAAAACTCTATCCAAGACTGTAGGCAACAACACAGGCCTCCTTTCCATCAGCTCCTAGTCCAAAGGCAATCTTCCTGTGAGGGGCAGGACATCAGATCTCATCCTGCCTCCCTCCCCACATCTGTGGTTAAGGATACATTTTAGAGAGTGCAGCCAAGAGGTGGGAACTTCCTTTTTATACCAGGTTAGACTTGTATGATGGAGGCTGTATCTTGGGAGCAAGGCTAATGAAAATACTGGGTTCCCAATCACCATTGCCCCAGACCATAAAGTGAAGATTTCATGCTCAGGTGAAGCCTGACAAGAAGACCAGCCCCCCACCCCCACCCACCCAACGCTGAGCTCCTAAAGTAGGAGTGTCACTCATAGACAAGTATGCTATTGTATTCATTCCCAGCTGTGCTCAGAGACTTTGCCTGGGGTGAAAAGCGAGACAAAAAACAACACCAAAACTTTTCCTTAATGGGCTGACCTCATTTAGAACAGAATGGAAACATTCAAACCTACAAGTGCTCTCAAAAACTGGAAGTAGTGGTGAATGGCAACTAGGAGGAGACTGGTAGACTCGTTGGATATATAGGCTAAACTGTGGGCCACCTACTTTGATGGAGACAACTATGAAGCTGGGAGGGGGCCCCCCTGGCGTCAAAACAAATTTTAAACACTGACCCTGGGAACTATCCCTTCAAAGAATTCCAAATTTAACTGGATCAGTCTGTGGAGCAATGTGAGCTCCAGGACATTGCTGGAAACAATGTCTTCCTCCCTGGGGAGGCCAGTGCCCAGACTTGTACAATAGTGTTTCTGAAATGTCCAGTTTTCAACAGACAGTTATAAGACACAGAAAAACAGGATAGTAAGACACATACACTGGGGAAAAGAAGGCGGCAAGAGCGGCACTACCTAGGAGACCAACCAGACGCCAGATTAATAGGCAAAGATACCATTAGAAACATGTTCACAGAACTAAAGAAAACTATGATTAACAAAGTAGTTATAAGAACTAGATGGAAATTCTGAAGTGGAAAAGTACAATGACAAATGAAAAACTCAACAGAGAGGCTCAACAGTATATTTGACTGGCAAAAAGAAAAGTTAACTGGGCTGGAGCTGGATCAATAAAGATTATGTAATCAAAGAACAGAGAGAAAAGAAAATGAAGAAAAGTGAACATCACTTCAGAGAAAAGTGGGACATCATTCAACACACCAACACATGTGTAATGGTACCATCAGAAGGAGAAGAGCAAGAAAGAAGCAGGAAAAAATTACTTAAAGAAATAATAGCTGAGCAATCCCTATCAAAATAACACCAGCATTCTTCACAGAGCTAGAACAAACAATCGTAAAGTTTGTATGGAACCAGGAAAGACCCCAAATAGCCAAAGCAATCTTGAAAAAGAAAACCAAAGCTGGAGGCATCACAATCCCACACTTCAAGCTGTATTACAGAGCTGTAATCATCAAGACAGTATGGTACTGGCACAAAAACACTCAGATCAATGGAACAGAATAGAGTGTGGTAGGGTTCCCTCCCTCAGGAAAGAAAAAAACCTCAATGCAACCTGGCTATATGTATATATGATAACATGCCTCATGACCTTGTAACACAAGGTCACTTAATCAGACTACATGTTTGTATGTTACCATATACGGGAGACAAAGAAGTAAAAATATATATAAAAAGCTATACCACGTGGCATTTGGGGCTCAGTTCTTTGGGAACCCAACTGAGTGGTTCCAGCAGGAATAAAGTTGCTTCCTGGAAAGAAAAGCCTCAGCCTCACAACTCTATGGGAGAATCCTGCTACACTACTTGGGAGCTCATCTGGGATTCAGAGACAGTGTATTTCCACATCCTTTGACACCAGGGACACGAACCTTGGAGCGCCAGGAGAGGCAGCTTTGCCTGGCACCAGCAGATGGCTTGATCTGCAGGAAACTAGCCCTCCTGGCATGCCAGGGGGAGGACTCTTGCAGTTTGGGAGTTCCAGCCTGGAATTGGGTTCTGTGCTGACAATCAGAGCCTGGAGCCTGCTTTGGATTCTGTGTTTCCCTGACTCTGTGCCCCTCTGCCACTCACACCCTGTTTCTCTCTCTCTCTCTCAAACATAAAAAAAAATTTTTTAATTAAAAAAAAAGCAATTATACAATAGGTATGAAAGAGAACAGAGGAGGAAGTACCAGGACTTCATCTCACATGGACAAAAATTACTCTGGCAAAATGCCTGATGTAACTATTTTGGAATTCTGCAGTCTATTAAAGACTTGTAAGTTCCAGGGGAAGGCTGGTAAACTGTGGTTAATTTCAGTCAATTTCAGTTCCTAGCACCCCTAGTCTGGTGGCAGGCAGCTGTGCAGATGTTCCTAGAGCAACCTACACACAGCCTGCAGAGCCAGGGTAGGCAGTAAGAACTTATCCTCCAAGTCCTGGGGGTCTGTGTATGGACAGATGATTGCTGCTTCTGATCACAGAGTTGCAAACACAGAAGCAGGCAACCACTGTTGTAGCCCTCACTGACAGTTACAAACCCCTCCCCTCCAGCTGAAACAACTTCCAGGGGACTTAGAAACCTGATATATACGCATAGTGGGAGTCTCAGAAGGGGAAGAAAGAGGAAGAGAGATTATTTGAAGAAATAATAGCCAAAATGTATTGTTTTAACAAACACATGAATATAAACTAATTCAAGAAGTTCAATAAACTCCAAGTAAGATGAAACAAACTGCTCCTACCCAGACACATTATAATCAAGCTGTTGAAAGCTGAAGAGACACAGAGAATCTTGAAAGCACCAATAAAGGAGCATCTATCACATACAAAGGATCTCCAATATGATATCAGATTTCTCATCAGAAACTGTGGAGGCCAGAAGGCAGTGGGGCAGTATTTTCAAAGTGAAACAAAAAGAACAAAAAATAAAAAAATAAAAACCCAACTGTCATCCAAGAATCTTTTATCTGGCAAAGTAGTGCCATTGCAACAACATCAATGGACCTTGAAGGCATTATTCTAAGTGAAATAAGTCAGAGAAATAAAAATACTGTATGATCTCACTTATATGCAGAATCTTAAAAAAATGAACTCTCTCTCAAAATAAACTTAAAACAATAAAGAATACCAGTTATTCACTAAGTCTTCCAAAAAAACAAGTGGGGGAACAGTCCCCAACTCATTCTATTAAGCCATTACTACCCTGATAACACAACCAAAGACATCACAGAAAACTAAAGACTAGTATCTTGTAAGAATATGGACAAAAGAATCTTCAACAAAATACTAGAAACATGACTCCAGAAACATATAAGTAGTAGCAGTAGTATGACCAAGTGAGGTTTATCTCAGGAATGCAAGGATGGTTTAACATCCCCAAATCAATTAATGTTACACACCCTATCAACAATTGAAAACAAAAGCCATACGATCATTGAAATAGAAAGCATCTGACAAACCTAATAAGTTTCTATGATTAAAAAAAAAAAAACTCAACAAACCAGGAAAGAAGGAACCTTCTTCAAACTGATAAATGGTTATCTATAAAAACCCACAGTCAACTAATGGTGAAAGACTGGATGCTTTCCCTCCTAGATCAGAAACAAGTCAAGGATCTCCAATTGTACCACTTCTAGCCAATACTGTACTGGAGGTTTTAGACAGGGGAATGAGGCAAGAAAAAGAAGTAAAAGGCATTCAGACTAGAAAGTAAAACTAACTCTATTCACAGATGATATGATATTATTTAGAGAAGAATTCCAAGGAGTCCACACACACACATACGCAAAAGGATATTGAACCCAATATATAAGTTCAGCAAGGTTACAGGATACAGAGTCAAGATTTCCAAAATCAAATTTATTTCTATGCATTTGCAGTAAACAATCCCAAATAAATAAGATTCCATTAGCATCATAAAGAATAATGGAATCTTAAGAATAAAATACTCAGGAATAAATTTAACAAGAGGTAAAAAGCTTATGCTCTGAAAACTACAAAATGCTGTTTAAAGGAATTTAAGATCTAAAATTTAATAAACTTAAAATCACCTCATGTTTCTGAATAGGAAGTCTTAACTTTGTTGAGATGATAATACTCCACAAATTAAACTACAGATTTAATGCAATCCCTATAAGAATCCCAGCTGGCTTCTTTGAAGAAACTGACAAGCAAATTCTAAAATGCATAGAATTGTAAGGAACCCAGAATAGCTAGAACAAGTTTGAAAAGTAAAAAGTTGGAGGACTCATCTATCTTGATTTCAAAACTAAACTACAAATCAACAATTAACAGGACTGTATGGTACTGCTATAAAGACAGACACAGATTAAAGGAACAGAATTGAGAGTCCAAAAATAAGCCCAAGCATATATGCTCAACTTGGTTTTTTTTTTTTTTTTTTTGACCAGGGGGCAGAACAGTCTTTCCAACAAATGGTGGCCAGACAACAAGATAGCCACATACATAAGAATGAAGATGAACCTTTACTCCATACAATATACAAAAATTAACTCAAAATACATCAAAGACCTAAATGTACAGACTAAAACTATAAACCTTTTAGAAGAAAACATAGAGGTAAACCTACATGATCTTGGATTTGGCAAAAGATTCTTTGATGACACCAAAAACACAAGCAGCAAAAGAAAAATAGGGATGCCTGGGTGGCTCAGTCAATTGAGCATCCAACCTCGACTCAGGTCACGATCTTGCAGTCTGTGAGTTCGAGCCCCGTGTGGGGCTCTATACTGACAGCTGAGAGCCTGGAGCCTGCTTCAGACTCCATGTATGTTTCCCTCTCTCTCTGCTCCTCCCCCCTGTTCACATGCTGTTTCTCTCCATCTCTCAAAAATAAACACTAAGAAATAAAAATAAATTGGACTTCATCAAAAATGAAAATTTTTGTGTTTCAAAGAACACTATCAAGAAAGAAGGGGCGCCCGGGTGGCTTAGTCGGTTAAGCATCCGACTTTCGCTCAGGTCATGATCTCGCGGTTCGTGGGTTTGAGCCCCGCGTCGGGCTCTGTGCTGACTGCCAGCTCGGAGTCTGGAGCCTATTTCAAGTCTGTGACTCCCTCTCTCTCTGACCCGTTCATGCTGTCTCTCTCTCCCTAGAAATAAATAAATTAAAAAAAAAAAAAAAGATTTATAAAAAAAAAAAGAAAGAAAAAAGACATTCTTCCATTCCTGCAGAATGGGGAAAAATATTTACAGATCATATATTTGATACTATGACTTATATCTAGAATATATAGAGAATTCCTACAACTCATTAATTAAAATATAAATAACTCAATTGAAAAATAGGCAAAGAACTTGAGTAGACATACCTCCAAAGAAAATATACAAAATGCAAGTAGTACATGAAAAGATGCTCAACATCATTAGTTGCAATCCAGGAATGCAAATCAAAACCACAATAAATACCACTTCCACCTGCTAGGATGGCTAACAAGTGTTGACTAGGATGGCAAGAAATCAGAAGAAAACGATGCAGCTGCTTTAGACAGTCTGGAATTGGGGCTTGGTTAAGCATCCAACTTGAGCTCAGGTCATGGTCTCATGGTCCATAGGTTTGAGCCCTGCATCGGGCTCTGTGCTGACAGCTCAGAGCCTGGAGCCTGCTTCGAATTCTGTGTATGTCTTTCTCTGTCCCTACCCCACTCCCCCACTTGTGCTCTCTCTCTGTCTCTCTTTCTCTCAAAACTAAATAAGCATTAAAAAAAAAAAATGAAAAAGAACATAGTCTGAAGCTCCTCAAACATTTAAATGTAGACTTACCATGTGACCCAACAATTCCACTCTCCTAGTTATACATCCAAGGGAACTGAATCCACACTGAAGCTTACACACCAATGTTTATACCAGATTTAGTCACAACAGGTACAAGGTGGAAACAACCAAAATGTCCATCAACTGATAAAGAGAGTAAACAAAATGTGGTATATCCACACAACAGAATACTGTTTAGCCATAAAAAGGAATGAGGTACTGATACCTGCTTCTATACACATGAACCTTGAAGACATTATGCTAAGTGAAAAAAGTCAGTCACAAAAAACTATATATTTTATATGATTCTATTAAATGAAATGTCCAAAATAGGCAAATCTATACAGAGAGAAGGCAGATTTAGTGGTTTCTTAGGATTGGAAGGAAGAGAAGATAGGATACCAATAGCTAAAAGTACAAGGTTTCATTTAAAAAAAAATTTTTTTTTAATGTTTTCTCCATTTCTGAGAGAGACAGACAGACAGAATGAGCAGGGGAGGGTCAGAAAGAGGGGGAGACACAGAATCCCAAGCAGGCTCCAGGCTCTGAGCTAGCCGTCAGCACAGAGCCCGACGCGGGGCTTGAACCCGCACACTGTGAGATCATGACCTGAGCCTAAGTCGGACACTCAACCGACTGAGCCACCCAGGCGCCCCTAAGGTTTCATTTTAAGGAGACAAAAATATTTAAAATTGACTGTAATGATATATATATTTGTGAATATATACTGAATATATTAAAAACCACTGAATTGTACACTTAAAATTTTTTTTTAACATTTATTTATTTTTGACAGAGAGAACACAAGCAGCAGAGGGGCAGGAAGAAAGGCACACAGAGGATCTATCCCAAAGTAGGGCTCAAACTCATGAACTGTGCGATCATAACCTGAGCCAAAGTCTGACACTTAACTGACTGAGCCATCCAGGCACCCTTGAAGTGTACACTTTAAATGCATGAACTGTGGCGCCTGGATGGCTCAGTTGGCTGGGCGTCCGACTTTGGCCTAGGTCATGATCTCACCGTTCTAGAGTTTGAGCCCCGCACTGGGCTCTGTGCTGACAGCTCGGAGCCAGAAGCCTGTTTCTGATTCTGTGTCTCGCTCAGTCTCTCTGCCCCTTCCCCATTCACACTCTGGTCTGTCTCTCTCAAAAATAAACATTAAAAAGCAAAAATTTTTTAAAAATGTGTGAATTGCATGTTATGTGAATTATACCTTTAAAAACTATTTTAAAAGGTAATCCTTTATTTAATGCAATCACAGTTGAGTTGAATCAACTGAATCCTAGAACAGAATGATTTTTTTTTCTTTTGCTATAAAGGACAGCAGTACGATAATCACGAAATTTAAATAATGTCCATAGATTAGGTAGTGGTATTATATCAGTGTTAATTTTCTGAATTTGATCACTGTGCTGTGGTTATGTAAGGACGTATTCTTGTTTTTAGGAAATACAATGACGAATTCAGGGGTGGAGGGTCATCATGTCTACAACATTCTAACAAATGGACAGAAAAATAATTATACGTGTGGAAAAAAGAATAATGAAGCAAAAGTGGTAGAACAGTAATATTAGGGAATATAGATAAGGAGTATTCATGAATTCTTTATACTATTTTTGCAACTTTGTTAGTCTAAAATTATTTTAAAATAAAAAATTAAAACAACACAATAAGCCCATTTATTATTAAATTGCTGGAGAAGTGACATTCAGTGGCTGTCCAGAGCAATGGATTTTCCATCCTGGAACCATGGCCCAGTTTCTCTATAACCCTGCAGAGAAGGCCACAGTGCTGCTGTGACTTACTCTAAGCACTGACTGGCCACATTTTGGCACTATGCTGGTTTCTCGAACCAGTCTCTGCTGAGATCCCTACATCTACTCAGGGCTTGAAAAAAATAGTCAAGAGTGCTCAGACTGACAGCTTCCAACAGCTCACAGTCAAGGAAACTGCTGAATAGATTGGTCGCCACTGAAGTGTGGATGTGTTTTTTTATTTATTTAAATCCAAGTTAGTTAACATACAGTGTAATAATAATTTCAGGAATAGAATTTAGTGACTGACCACTTACATATAACACCCAGTGCTCATCCCAACAAGTGCCCCCCTTAATGCCCATCGTATTTGGCCCATCCCCCACAAACCCGCCACCCTCAGCAACCCTTAGTTTGTTCTCTGTATTTGAGTCTCTTATGGTTTGTCTCCCTGTTTTTATATTATTTCTGCTTCCCTTCCCTTATGTTCATCTGTTTTGTTTCTTAAATTCCACATAAGTGATATCATATATTCCTTTCTCTGACTGACTTATTTTGCTTAGCATCATACACTCTAGTTCCATCCACATAATTGTAAATGGCAAAATATCATTCTTTTTGATCACCAAGTAATATTCCACGGTGTGTGTGTGTGTGTGTGTGTGTGTGTGTGTGTGTGTGTGTATGTGTGTGTGTGTGTGTATATATATATATATACATACACACACACACACATATGCCACATCTTCTTTATCCATTCATCTGTCAACGGACATCTGGGGCTCTTTCTATACTTTGGCTATTGTCGATAGTGCTGCTATAAACACTGGGGTGCATGTGCCCCTTTGAAATAGCATACCTGTATCCCTTGGATAAATACCTAGTGGTACAATTGCTGGATCATAAGGTCATTCTATTTTTAATTTTTTGAGGAGCCTCCATGCTGTTTTCCAGAGTAGCTGCACCAGTCTGCATTCCCACCAGCAGTGCAAAAGAGATCCTCTTTCTCTGCATCCTCACCAACATCTGTTGTTGCCTGAGTTGTTAATGTTAGCCGTTCTGATGGGTGTGAGGTGGTAGCTCACTGTGGCTTTGATTTGTATCTCCTTGATGATGAAGGATATTGAGCATCTTTTCATGTGTCTGTTAGCCATCCAGATGTCTTCTTTGGAAAAAAGTCTATTCGTGTCTTTTGCTCATTTCTTCACTGGATTATTTGGTTTTTGGGTGTTTGATAAGAGTTTGATAAATTCTTTATAGATTTTGGATACTAACCCTTTACCTGATATGTCATTTGCAAATATTTTCTCCCATTCTGTCTGGTGCCTTTTAGTTTTGCCAATTATTTCCTTCACTGTGCAGGTTTTTATCTTGATGAGGTCTCAAAAGTTCATTTTTGCTTTTGTTTCCCTTACCTCCAGAGACATATCAGGTAAGAAGCTGCTGCAGCCAAGGTCAAAGAAATTGTTGCCTGTTTTCTCCTCTAGGATTTTAATGGCTTGCTGTCTTATGTTAGATCTTTCAACCATTTTGAGTTTATTTTTGTTTATGGTGTAAGAAAATGAGTCACACCTCTATCCCTTGGCTCAGGTTCATTCTTCTGCATGTCATTGTCCAGTTTTCCCAACACCATTTGCTGAAAAGACTTTCCTGCTTTGTCCAAGATTAATTGGCCATACTGGCTGTTTTTGTGCCAGTACCATACTATCTTGATGATTATAGCTTTGTAATACAGCTTGAAGTCTGGAATTGTGATGCCTCCAGCTTTGGTTTCCTTTTTCAATATTACATTGGCTAATCAGGGTTTTTCCTGGTTCCATACAAATTTTAGAATTGTTTGTTCTAGCTCTGTGAAGAATGCTGGTGTTATTTTGATAGAGACTGCAGTGTGGATGTGGTTTTATGTCAGGGAGATCATAGGTAAGCATGGCATTGTTGGCTATAATATTTGAAGACCAATCTTTAACATCTGTTTATATTTGGTTTATTATTTGAGTGTTCTTGGAACATGTGTGTTCATACTGATGTTTGGATAAAGTAAGGTAATGTATCAAAAACAATATAAATTGGTGGAGAAGCAACTGTATTTCTAGGAATTTAAGGCTTTATTGTTGCTATTATTATCACCAAACAACTAGAAATACAAATTTTTATAAAGTAAAGCTAGTCAAAAAAATGTTCAGGCATTTCTACTACTCTGAAATTTTTTTTTCCTTTTTATGTTTTTTTTTTAACATTTATTTATTTTTAAGAGACAGAGACAGAGCATATGTGGGGGAAGGGCAGAGAGAGAAAGCAAGACACAGAATCTTAAGTAGGCTCCAGGCTCCAAGTTGTAAGCACAGAGCCTGATGTGGGACTTGAACCTATGGACTGCATGATCATGACCTGAGCCCAAGTCAAGACGCTTAACCGACTGAGCCACCCTGGTACCTCTACTCTGAAAGTTTTCTTAATGCAGGTTGTGACATATAATATAATATATTATATAATATATAATGTAGTTGACTCACTGGAGAATAATCTGTATGACCCAAAGCAAGTGGTCATCCGAATCAGGAAATAGCCCTGGGACAGTAGGAAAAGAGCAGTGGTCTCAAAAGTACAGGACTGATCAAGTGATTGTGACCACAAGAAGCTGGCTGTGCTTCTAAGCTCAGTTGTACCATTATGTAAAAACACATGCTATAAAACTGAGTACAGTATAATTCTGTTTGGCTTAAAAAAAAAAAAAAGGTATGATACATATATATGGATGTGATGGATGTGTATATACACAGCAAACTAAAGACATATATATAAGAGAATAAAAGACAGTATCGAAACAGTAGGGGTAGAGAACCCACAGAGGCTCCGCACTTAGTGCAGAGCAGAGCCCAATGTGGGGCTCAATCCCATGAACTGCGAGATCATGACCTGAGCTGAAATCAAGTTTTAGATCTTTAACCAACTGAGCCACCCAGGTGCCGGCTGGTTAAGGCTGGTTAAGGCTGGGTTAAATTCCAGCTGGTATTAAAAAAAAAATTTTTTTTATTGTTTTATTTATTTCTGAGAGAGAGACAGCATGAGCAGGGAAGGGTCAGAGAGAGAGGGAGAGAGAGGGAGACACAGAATCTGAAACAGGCTCCAGGCTCTGAGCTAGATGTCACCACAGAGCCCGACGTGGGGCTCAAACCCACGAACGATGAGATCATGACCTAAGCCGAAGTCAGACGCTCAACCGATTGAGCCACCCAGGGACCCCCCAGGTGGTATTTTTATAAAAATTAACAAGTTGATCCTAAAATTCACATGGAAATGCAAATAATAGCTAAAACAGTCTTGATAAAGAAAAGTTAAAGGACTAACATTCCTGATTTCAAAACGTACTACAAAGTTACAGTAAGAAAGACAATATAGTATAGACATAAAGAGAGACACAAATCAATGGAACATATTCAGAGTCTAGAAATAAACCTTACATTTTTGTTTTTGAACTGATTTTCAACAAGAATGCCACAACAACTAGGTAGGAAAAGAAGTGTGCTAGGACAACTGGCTATCCACATGTGGAAAAATGAAGATACAACCCTTCCTTATACATTACAAAACATTAACTCAAAGGGATTACAGACCTACTTGTAAGAATTTGTATGATAAAACTCTTAGAAGATAGCAATAAATCTTCATGACCTTAGTTTAGGCAAAGCCTCTCAGATATGACACCAAAATCACAAGTGACAAAAAACAAAATAGGTAAGTTAGACTTCAACAAAATTAAAACCTTTTGTGCTGCAAACAATGCCATCAAGAAAGTGAAAAAAAAAACTTTTTGCAAATCACATATCTGATAAAGGACTTGTATCTAGAATATGTAAACAACTCCTACAACTCAACAATAAAAAGATAAATAACAATTTTAAGATATGTAAAAGGTCAGAATAGATGTGTCTCTAAAAAAGACATACGACTGACCAACAGGCACTAAAGATGCCAATATCATTACCCACTAGGGCAAAGCAAATCAAAACCTTAATGAGATCTCATTTCCTACCTGCTAGGATGGCTATAATCAAAAGGATGACACTGACAAGAATGTGGACAAATTAGAACCCTCACACATTGCTGGTAGGAATGTAAATTGGTGCAGCTGCTTTGGAAAACAGTCTGGCAGTTCTTCAAAATGTTAAACGCAAACTTTCCATATGATTTAGCAAATTCCACTCCTAGGTACATACCCAAGAAAAATGAAAACATTATGTCCACACAAAAACTTGTCCACAAATGTCACAGCAGCATTATTCATAATAGCCAAAAAATGGAAACAACCTAAGTGTCCATCAGCTGATGAACAGATAATCAAAATATGGGACAGCTATAGAATGGAATAGCATTTGCCTATATAAAACAACGAAGGATGTGATATATGCTACCACATGCATGAATCTTGAAAACTTTATGCTGAGAGAAGCCAATCACAAAAGACCATATGATTCCACTTAAATGAAATGAAATGTCCAGAATAGGCAAATCTATAGATCTAGGAATATCAGTGGTTGCTCAGGGGTGGAGGGCTTGGGGGACAATGGAGAGTGATGAGTACAGGCTTTGTTTTGGAGGTATTAAATGTTCTAACATCGGTTGTGGTAATGGCTGTACAATTCTGCGAACATACTAAAAACCACTGAACTATGTGCTTTAAATGGGTGAAAGGTATAGTATGTTAATTATACTTCAAAAGTCCGTTAAAAAGAATTCCACAGTATAAGCAACTGACTCATTAGGCTGATGGGACACTCACCTCTCTCTCCACTTCATCCTCCTCTTCCAAAAGATTATACACCTGCTCTAAAAGTTGAATCCCCAGGCCCTGGATTACATCAGCTCTCAAGACTTCAACCATTCTTCTGATCTTTTCAGAACCTGGCATGATAGCTAAAGAGAAATAACAAAGATAGGGAAAAATAAACACTTCATTGCAGCAAGAACATGTTTTTGTCAAAACCTTGTCATGTTAAGATTCTTTTCATTTTGAGAAAAGCTTGGTTTAATCACTTAATGTATTTTTAATGACTACAAGTATATACATGAGCTTACACTTCATGTCTTGTAACCAACCTTATAAACCTAAAATCCACAACTATGTAATTTGAAGAAAAGCCACATAAAAATACTAACATGCATTTTATTTATATTTATTTTTTAAAAACAATTTGCATGCAACTTTTGAGGAACACAAATGTTGCATAACATAAGATATGCCTTTTATGGAGCTATTCAAACCAAATAATAAAAAAAGCAAAAAACTTTTGAGAGCATTAGCTTCTTGGCATGACACATTTCTCCAATAAACATGCTTTCCAGTTTGCTGAAAAAGAATAAACTGATCACCAGGAGGTAGCTCTTTAAAATGGAGTTCCTCAGCTTCTTCTGCAACCTTCCCATGAAGTATCAGCGTATCTCGATACTTCCGATGAAGTTTAAATTCTGACACTGGATCTGGAACCAGGAGATCTTCACAGCTCTCCTTAGGGTCCAATTTTAGGGTCTGAGTCATCAATTGGACCAAGTCACTCATTTCATTTGTATGACCTTTCCTGGGGGGAAAAATAAGTCCCCTTGTGATTTCACTGGCTTTATGAGAATTTTTCATCAAAAAATTAGATGCAAAACAACCTATAGGAAGTTCTGCCTTAAATAGGCAAGTAGCTCTTATAGACAGACCCTTCCATAAATAATAAGTATAAACCCAACAAAATACAAAACCCAAGTATGTGAAGACAATGGAGAATATACAAAACCTGTACACAGGTTCTGGAGGGAGCATCAACATCTTTTAGCCTAAGGACCATAGGCAGCTACAGTACAAAACCCACAGTCTTTCTGGCCTGCAGAACCAAAGGACGAAGTTTAATCATGGCCGCTAGAGAGAGAAATCTTAGAAAAGAAAGAACCAGAAAGAAGAAGCTCCAGGTTCTATGTATAAATTCTGGCCAACTATTTTTAAGTAACTTAATTCCATCCACGTACAAAGTTCAAGAATATTGAAAGCAATGCAAAAATACCAGCTCCCAAGGAGATAAAATTGACAATGTCTGGCATCCAGTCAAAAATATCAGACATCCAAAGAAGCAGGAAAAAGCACACTTTTATAAAGAGGAAAAAAAATCAGTTAATAGAAACAGCCCCAAAAGGGACACAGGTGACAGAATTAGTTGATAAGGACTTTTAAGTGGTTATTATAAATATATTCCATATGTCCAAGGTAGAGGAAAGCATTAAAATCTTAAGGAGAAGCATGGAAGATATAAAAAGACCCAAATGGAACTCCTGGAAATTGAAAGTACACTGTGTTAAATATATGAGATAGGATTAACAACCTAGATGCTGTAGAAGAAAACACTAGTGAACTCAAAACATATGGCAGTAGAATCTACGAAAAACGAAACAAAAAAAACCCCTGAAAAACATGAACACCATCAGTCAGCTGTGGGACAACTTTAAACAACTTAATATAGAGGTAATTAAAATCCTCAAGGCAAGAGGGGATCCAAAATGTTTTTGAAGAAGTAACAGCTAAAATTTTTACAAATCTGATGAAAATTATAAACCTATGGGTTTATAAAACATTCTATAAGAATTCCTAATGAAATCAGATATGTTCATTAGAAGAGATATTTTAGCTCTAACATGTACCAAAACCCATTTACAATACTATCAATGATGACACCACAGGTCTGAACACTACGATAAACGTATACTTAGGTTTAATTCAAATAGAAATTGTTTATGAAAAGAGAGAAAAACAAGAACTTACCGTTCCTTGGAATCCCCATCTGATTTATCAGTTGAACTTGTTGAAGAACTTAATTCATCCTCAGAGAGACAGTGGATGAGTTTCCTTTCCTATTAGTGTTTGGAAAAACACAATTCCACATGACAACACAACCAGAATGTAATGCAAGCAACACTCTTAGAAGCAATTGTCTACATATAACACACACGTAGCTCCAATTTAACAGGACAAGCTAATGATATAAAAATTGAAGTTACTTCCCCCAAATGATGTCCCAGTTCACCCATAAAGAACACAAGTGAACCATGAAGAACATGAGGGTGAAATTTTACAAGGCCCTGGAAAGTCTCAGCTAAGAAGAAATGTCCTTTCGGGAGGAGAATGGACAGTTCCAGTACTCCAAGTCCCAAGCAGAGGTCTGATGCCCTAAAGAATTTTAAACTAGAAAAAATGCCACCTAAATAAAAGCAACCTCAGTTTGTTTATATCAGAGACTCTTTGTTAAAATACTTTTTAAAAAAAAATTTTTAACACTTATTTATTTTTTTGAGAGACAGAGCATGAGCAGGGGAGGGCAAAGAGGGAGGAAGACACAGAATTCAAAGTAGGTTCCAGGCTCTGAGCTGTCAGCCCAGAGCCTGACAGGGGGCTCGAATTCATGAACTGCAAGATCATGAGCTGAGCAGAAGTCGGCCACTTAACCAACTGAGCCACTCAGGCGCCCCTAAAGTACTTTAAAGGAGTACTTGATTTAATTACACGCAAACCTTACAGCTTTGAAACAACCACATGCGAAGTAACTGCTTGAAGTAACTGCTTGAGCTAAAGCCGACCCTTAAACCTTACAACTTTGGAAAATGGAGAAGACTGCCATAATTAGTGAAACAACTTATTCGTAGAATATTGTTAAAGAAACAAGTCTTCCTTACTTTCAAGAGCAGAGAGTTTCTTTTTTTAAAAAATAATTATATGCTCATAGAAATAATGTCATAAAGCGCAATACAGAAAAATGGATCATCATTCCTGGGGTATCATTACCCAGAAAAGTGACCATGGGTTGGAAACCTGCAATTACCCATTTAGCCACCAGATGCTGCCCCTACATCATCCCTAGGCGAGAAGGTAAGTTTTGTTGACACAAACAAGAAACTGAGCAAAGATAAGCAAGTGAGACTAAAATTTGGCCACGCAGGTGTGTATATTGGTTACACAGTAGGATAAGCAAAATGTTACCTAGAGGAAGCCCTTTAAAGTCTTGTTTTAAAGACTATCTAAAGAAAAGATAGTAACTAAGCTGCCAATTGCTTATAAGAGCATCTGTAAAACTCATCCCCTTAATGGTGCAAAATAATCTTTTTAATTATTATTCACCAGTTTTCTCCCTTACCAAGAGTGAAAAGGTAGGGTGCCTCGGTGGCTCAGTTAGCTAAGCATTTCAGCTCAGGTCATGATCTCACAGTCGTGAGATCAAGCCCCATGTTGGGCTCCATGTCCATGCTTAAGAGTTTCTCTCCCTCTGCCTTTAACTCGCATGCACGTTCTCTCGCGCGCGGTCTCGCTCTCTCTCTCAAAAAAAAAAAAAGTGAAAAAAAAGTGAAAAGACTGAAAAGCCAGTTCTGTCCCAGAAATAAATGGAGCTGACAGTTACGAGGCTTACTGTGTTAACCTCGTCATGTATTAGGCTAGACATGTCCCCCTTTCCATAGAACTATGTAATATACCTGAGCCACACTGCAGTCAGAAGACAACCACTGGCCAAAGATGGGCTGGCCTTCTTCTGGTGGTTTCCCTGGTCCTGATGCACTCAGAGAAGCTCTCCTCACTGAAGAGCCTGAAAAAGTGACCACCTCAGTGGTTGTTTGTGGTGGGTTGGCCCCAATAGAAGAGGGCCTTACACGGGATATGAAGGATACCCCGCCAAGTGCCAGCCCAGAAGTACCTCAGACAGCATATTCATCATCACTCTGGTGTCTGACACCTCAGTTCAAACCTCGGCTCTAGGTCTACTGGTGCTGTGACCCTGGGAAAGTTATTTAAGCCCTCCAAGCCTCAGTTTCCTCAGTTGCAAAATGGAGATAATGCTGCCTGCCTTTGACAGCTACGGTAAACATGAGATGAGAGAATGCTCTTAAAAGGCTTACCATAATGCTTGAGACATAGCTGGCATTCAATACATGGAAACTGCTAATACTGCATTTAGATTATAGTGATAAGAATGACTGCAGCCCTCAGCCCAGGGCAGCACCATTCTCCCAGCTTCCTCCCTCTGTTCCTGAGAAGAGAGCACTCTGACCAGCAGAATCTGAACATGGAAACAAATTGAACACTCACTCCATTTCCTGTCTGAAATCTCCCAGGAGTTAATGCCACTCAAACCCCTCTTGCTCTCTTTTTAATATCCTTTTCCTCTGATAATACAAGTTCCAGACCCAACAGCCACATATGCCAGTATTTTAAAAGGCTTTACTAAGAAATTTCAAAAATTTTTCCAAATCTGTTTCCCAGGTGGATTACTGATGCTGAAAATTCTTCACATCTACTGATGCTGAAAATTGTTCACATCTCACAGTCAGAACCGATGCTACATCCATAAGCCATACCAAGAACCTCCAGTAGATGAAGGGAAGAGAAAACTTTACCTGAGGGGAACACCTCTTCCCGTGACTGCTTTAGTCGCCTCCTCTCTCTTGCTGATAATGGTCGATCCTTTTAAAGAAAGTCAGTTACTTTCATTCCTACTATTTTTATAACAGCTAGAATGCATGACATTATCATCCGGCACTATAGGACAGGCCTTCTACAGGCCTTTAAAGGAGTGTCTGTTTAAAACCAGTCCACATCATGGTTACAACTACTGGCTAGAATGATCAGAACCCTCGTTTCTGGGAAGTACTCATTTTTGGAAGGGTAAATGGAAAATTTTGCATTTCCTACATTCAGAATCTACTTTGCCCTCCTTAATTAAGTGGGCAACCATCTTTGGAACTACAGAACCTGTCCATTTCAATCAAAGCTTCTGCTGAGAATCACAAATTTATCCCCCTCCATTGTTTGGCAAAAAGCAGGGCTAAGATGTTTTAACAGACAACCTCACAATATATGTAGGACTTTTACAACTAAAAGGTTTTATAAGGTTTTTAAAAAATCCAATATACACTCCCACAAACCTTTGAGGACTGCACCTCCCTGCTCCTTGAACAGCTCGCAGCAGACCCAATGACCACTTTACTTTGATTTTCAGCATCTTTTTGTGATAATGTGATATCCGTTTTTCCAATAGTGGGAAGAGAAGGCAAAAGTCGAGAAGGAGCATCCTGGAACTTAAATAATTAAAAAGGGGGAGGTGGGAATTATCCATTTCATATATAACTATCTCCAAAGTTCCCCTACCAGGAAGTCTCCTATGTATTTGACAGTAATTTACTCTCAAAAACTTCAAAACACTGCATTTTACTGGAAAGAAACTCTGCCAAAAGTGAATTACCATCCGAAAAGCTTATAGACAGGGGACTGGTGAAAGTCACTTCAAGAAATGAGGTGTCGACATGATTTTATGCAGAAGATAAGGGAGAAACTATTCACCAGTATAACACAGGAGGGATCAGAGATTTACTCTTGTTAGCCGGTTCCTTTAACTGTCAAGAGGATTTGTTCTTTTTTTTTTTTTAATGTTTTATTTATTTCTAGGAGAGAGAGAGAGAGAGACAGCGTGAGCAGGGGAGGGTCAGAGAGAGAGGGAGTCACAGACTCCGAAACAAGCTCCAGGCTCTAAGCTGGCTGCCAGCACAGAGCCCGACGCGGGGCTCGAACCCACGAACCGCGAGATCATGATCTAAGTGAAAGTCGGACGCTTAACCGACTAAGCCACCCAGGCACCCCAGATTTGTCCATTTTTTATGGAAAAGATAAAATCTTTACTCTATTTCCAACTCAATGACATTTGAAAACTAGTATTTAGCTTCTTACCATTGCTACCCCTTTCCATACATTCCTTGAATTTCTTATGTGCCTTTCTGGCAACTGTTAATCATTCTAAATAAAGTCTATTTCCCAAGCAGCAGCACAATGATTTACTCCAAAAGATCTCTGCTGACCTGTGTCCTTTCCCCACTGTGTCCAGGCTGTTCTCTCTTCTTCTGTCGTCGCTGTCGAAAGAGGGAAGGCTCAGACCCGGAGGTGTGTGGCTGTAAACCTGGGTTGGTCCTGTCTGGTTTTCCTAGAACACATTCACCAGTAACTTGATCCTTAAAAATAATAAAATGAAATAAACAAAAAAGGAAACAATAATGAGATAGTCTTTTGAACTTCCAAATGGCCAAACTATTCTAAAATTATAAATGGAAATGAGGAATGTCTTTCTCAAAATGAATGCTCATTTTGGTGTGGACAGGCAAAGACTAAATGCTGACATTGGTTATCCACATTTTCTGGCCTTTTTTCCTCTTTTCCCAAATAAAAGTAAGTATTTTAATTAAATTACTCAGATTGTTATTACCCAAAACTACTGGTGTTTAATTCATGTTTTAAAAACTTCTTTTCATAACTCTTAATGAGATTTCTATTCAGAAAACTAGGAAATGTTTTAAATGAAATCCAATTTAATATATACATACTTCCCAAGTAAACATCAGTTATTTCAATACACCCTAGAAAGCACCAAGAAAAGAGCACTGGGTTTGGAGTCGGGTGGAATCCTAATCAAGAAACTTAATATCCCTGAACCTCAGTTTCCTCCTCGATACAGGTGTATAATGCCTCACACACTGCGTGACTGATAGAGGGCTGGAGGAGATGGTGCATTAAAGCACTTAGGACTCTGTCTAGCATATACTAGATGCTCAAAAAATGGGAGCTATTACTAGCAGTAATGATGATAAAGTAAATTACCTTCTAAGTTATAAAGATCACAAAGGACTTAGTATTTTATTTGGGTAGCTGGTTTTAGAAACTAATGCATACAAATTATTAAAATAAAAATAAAATAGATTTTTACCTTTCTTTCCTTTTTTTTTTTTTTAAAGAGAGACAGAGTATGCAAAAGCAGGGAAGAGGAACAGAGAGAGAGAGAGGAGGAACAGAGAGAGAGAGAGAGAACGAACCCCCCAGCAGGCTCCATGCTGAGCATGCAGCCCAACGCGAGGCTCAACCCCCCAGCTCTGGGATCATGGCCCCAACCAAAATCAATAATCAGATGCTCAACCAACTGAGCCACCCAGGTGGTCCTTATGTTTACTTCTCAAACAATTTTTAACTCTCAGAACATCTACCTTTTCAGGTAGACGGACACTGTTAACTGAATCTCATTCAATCAAGAGCTTCTGTGTGATACATTTTAGAAAGCAAAACAATGTAATGTTAATACAAAGTAAGGTTGCTTTCTTTTAAAATTTTTAAATGTTTATTAATTTATTTTTTGAGAGAGTAAGAGTTTGTGTAAGCAGGGGAAGGCAGAGGCGGGGGTGGGGGAGAGTGAGTGAGAGAGAGAGAGAGAGAGAATCCCAAGGAGGCTCCAAGCTGTCAGCACAGAGCCCAACATGAGGCATGAACTCACAAACTATGAGATCATGACCTGAGCCAAAATCAAGAATCCGACACTTAACCAACTGAGCCATCCAGGTGCCCTGCCCTGAAGGTGCTTTCTACGAGTCATTATCATCTACCATTTAGATTCTCTGGCAAACACAAACTAACAATTCTTGTAAGACAATAATTTACAGGGGCGCCTGGGTGGCTTAGTCGGTTAAGCGTCCAACTTCGGCTCAGGTCATGATCTCATAGTTCGTAGGTTCGAGCCCTGCACTGGACTCTGTGCTGACTGCCAGCTCAGAGCCTGGAGCCTGTTTCAGATTCTGTATCTCCCTCTCTGTCTCTGACCCTCCCCTGCTCATGCTGTCTCTCTCTCTCAGAAGTAAATAATACATAAAAAAAATTTTTTTAAAGAAAATAATTTACAAATTTATTATTTTGAGTACATGTAACATTATACATAAAATACAGCAAATGATTACATTTTTGCAATATTACACAATAAGCTAGCTGAATAAGGAGACCAATGAAAATCAACAGTGATACAATTCTGCACAGTGATATAAATGTTTCTCTGCTGATAAGTATAGGCTGTTCAAAATAAAGTTTATACAGGTACAGGAATGACACAACAAGTGACTTAAGGAATTTCTCTATCAATTCCAATTGGTCCTAAAAAAGTTCCTCTACCTTGATCAATAAAAACAATAACAAGAAAAAAAGAGGAAATGCTGGACATGAAATTCTATCAGAAAAACAAGAAACCCCTGTGATATATAAAAAGAAAGATTGTGATCAGGAATAAGACAAAGATGTCCACTCTCACCACTTATACTCAACACTGTACGGGAGGTTCTAGCTAGGGCAATGAGACAAGAAAAAGAAAGGCAACCATATCTGAAAGGAAGAAATAAAACTATCTCCATTTGCAGATAACATGATATTATATTCAAAAAATTCTACAGTTCATTATAAAAAAAAATATTCAAGGGCGCCTGGGTGGCTCAGACCATCAAGCATCCAACGCTTGATTTCGGCTCAGGTCATAATCTCAAGGTTTGTGAGATCGAGCCCCACGCTGGGCTCTGTGGTGGTGGCACAGAGCCTACTTAGGATTCTCTCTCTCCTTCCCTCTGCCCCTCCTGTGCTTGCACTCTCTCTCTCTAAATAAACATTAAAAAAATATATTAGAATAGATAATACATGAGTTCAAGGCTGTAGGACATCAGACCAATATTAAAAAATGAACCGTATTTCTATACACAAAGAACACTATGAAGGTAAAACTAAAATAACTCCATTTATAGTGGTATCAAAAGGAATAAAATATCTAAAAATGAATTTCATAAAAGAAGTGCAAGGCTTGTACACTAAACAGCAAAAAATCAGTGTAAGAAATTAAAGACCTACATAAATAGAAAGGCATCTCATGTAATGGACTGTAAGCCTTACATATTAAGATAGCAATATAATGGAAACGATCTACAGATTCAATGCCTACTGAAATCTCAGCCCTTTTTGCAGAAACTGACAAGCTGCAAATTCATAGGGAAATGCAAATGACCCCAAATAGCCAAAGCAATACTGAAAAATAAGAATAAAATTGGGGGGTGCCTGGGTGGCTCAGTGGGTTAAGTGACTGACTTTGTCTCAGGTCATGATCTCATGGTTCGTGAGTCTGAGCCCTGTACGGGCTATCTGCTCTCAGCACAGGGTCTGTCTCCCTCTGTTTCTGTCCCTCCTCTGCATATGTGCACACATGCGCGCACACCCTCTTTCCCAAAATAAACATTAAAAAAAAAAAAAAAAGTTGGAAGACTCCAACTTCTCAATTTCGAAACTTAGTACAAAGCTACAGTAATTAAGACTGTGTTACTGACAGGAGGACAGACACACAGATCAATGGAACAGACCTGAGAGTCTAGAAATAAACCATTACATTTATAGTCTATTGATTTTCAACAAGAATGCCAAGGCAATTCAACAGGGAAAGAATAATCTTTTAATGAATGGTGTTAAGACAAGCTGATATGCATACAAAAATATGAACCTGGACCCCTTCTTCACACCATACACAAAAATTTAACTCCAACGGATCACAGACTTAAATGTAAGAGCCAAAACTATAGCCTTTTAGGAGAAAGCATAGGGACAGGTGTCCATAACACCAAAAGTACAAGTGACAAAAGAAAAAATAGACAAAACTGGTTGCATCAAAATTACAAACTCTTGTGCTTCAAAGGATACCATCAAGAAAATGAAGAGAACTCACAGAAAGAGAATATCTTCAAATCTTATACCTAGTAAGGGACTGACATCTAGAATAAAGAACTCTTACAATTCAACAATAAAAAGATAAATAAACCAGTTAAAAAGTGGGTAAAGGATCCGAAACCCTAGGTATATAAAAGGCCAATAAACACATGAAGAGATGCTGAATACCATTAGTCATTAGGGAGATGCAAATCAAAACCACAATAATGTACCACTTCACATTCACTAGGATAAGCTAGGGGGGAAAATTGTAGAAAACAGCAAGTATCGGTGAGGATGTTGAGAAATGGCAACTCTCGTATGTTGTTGGGAAGTAAAATGGTGCAGCTGCCTTGGAAACCAGTTTTAGAGTTCCTCAAAAAGTTAAACACAGAATTAGCGTATGTATGACCCTGCAATTCCACTAGTAGATACATACCCAAGAGAACTGAAAACATATATCCACACAAAAACTTATGTATAAGAATGTTTGTAACAGAATCATCCATAGTAACCAAACACTGAAAACAACCCAAACGTTCATCAACTGATGAATGAACAAATAAAATATGGTCTATACATACAGTGAATTTATTTGGCAATTTAAAAAGGAACAAAACACTAGTATATGCTGCCACATGAAGAAATCTTGAAAACATGCTAAGTAAAAGAAGCCAGACACAAAAGGCCCTAAATTGTACAATCCTATTTCTAGGCCTACCTCATTTCATTACACTCTACTCAGTTGCACCTCACAGATACTGTATTTCTTACAAAGGAAAGTCTGTGGTAGCTATGTAACGACCAAGTCTATCGGCACCATTTTTCCAACAGCATTTTCTCACTTTATGACTGTTACATTTTGGTACTTCTCACAATATTTCAAATGTTTTCAATAGTATATTTGTGACAGTCATCAGCGATCTGTGATGGTACTATCGTAGTTGTTCGGGTACACCGCAAACTGCCCACAAAAGACAGCGAACTTAATTGATAAATGTGTGTGTTCTGATTGCTCCACCTACTGGCCCTTCCCCCACCTCTCCATCTTCTTGGGATTCTAATTCCCTGAGACACAGTATGAAAATTAGGACAATTACTAATCCTATAATGGCTTCAAGTGGTCAAGTAAAGGAAGAGTCGACCAATGCATCATACTTCACACTCCTCAACACTCATCAACATTGAGGTAGGACACTCCACCAGCAAAAAGATTATGATTTCCTAAAAGCTCAGATGACAGTTGACTATAGTGTGAACGTAACTTTTATATGCACTAGGAAACCAAAAATTTCATGTGACACCCTTTATTGCAATATTCGCTTTACTGCAATGATCTATAATTGAAACCACAATATCTCTGAAGTATGCCTGTACATGAAATGCCCAGAATAAGAAAATCCATACAGATAATGACTGCCAGGGGCTGAGAGCAAGGAGGAATAGAGAGTGACTATTAGTGGGTACAGGGTTTCTTTCCGAGGTTATAAAAATCTCCTGGGGCAGTTGGGTAGCTCAGACCATTAAGCCTCTGACTCTTGATTTTGGCTCAGGTCACAATCTCATGGTGGTGGAATTAAGCCCTGAGCTGGGATCCATGATGAGCATGGAGCCTGCTTGGGATTCTCTCTCTCCCTCTGCCCCTCCTCCCCTGCTTCTGGTTCCATGTGCTCTCTGTCTCTCAAAAAAGAAAATAAACATTGCAAAAAATATTCTGGAATTAGACAGTGATGACTGTATAACTATAAACAGACTAAGAACGTTAAATTAGTACTATAAAATTAGAAAAAAATAGGTGTACCTGAATATAATTTGAGAGCCAAGCAGAACAACACACATAATTTTATCTACAAAGTACTAAGAATTCCAGTGTCCAAAGAAAGATTAAGACTTCAGTCCAATGACTTTAAGTGACAAGAGCATTATACTTGGACTTTCCCACAAAAATAAAAACTTATTTAAAAAATTTGAATATAAATGTATAAAATAGTTTTACATATCTATGTAAAAGATTTTATCAAATACAAAAATATATCAAATTTAAGTATATTTAACATAGATTATAAAACTAGTCAATATACATCTTCAATATATTTTTAGAGTATTTTACACATAAAAATGAAAAGTTCACCAAACATTCTGGCTTTCTCTCTAATCCTCAGCTATTGCCATGCTTCACCTAACTCAGGCTTCTTTTCAAGTTCAAGTAAAAGTTAACCTTTGGGGCGCCTGGGTGGCTCAATCAGTTGAGCGTCCGACTTCAGCTCAGGTCATGATCTTGAGGTCTGTGGGTTCACTGGGCCCTGTGCTGACAGCTCAAAGCCTGGAGCCCGCTTGGGATTCTGTGTCTCCCTCTCAGTCTCTCTCTCTCTCTCTCTCTCTCTCTCTCTCTGCCCCTCCCCCGCTCATACTCTGTCTCTGTTTCTCAAAATAAATAAATAAATAAATAAGTAAATGTTAAAAAAAAAAGTTAACCTTTAAAGTTACTCAGAATAGTCTCTTAGTATAAAAATCCTTTTGCTCATTTCCTTTTTTTCTTCTTTTTCTTCCCCTTTGGTTCCAACACATAAATTTCATTTTTATTCTTAAGAAATCAGATCAATCACTAACTTTCCAAGAAGAAATATGTTACCTACTTGTTGGAACTACCCATCCATGTGGAGGTCTAAGGAAGAGTGACAAAGCAATGGGAAAAAACATACAAGTACCCTACTCTCATTAATACCCTATGCCAGGGCACAGAAGGGATCTAAGAAGCCCTGAGTCCTATCCTTTAGTTTGTATAATGCTTATCTAAAAAAAATTTTTTAACGTTTTTTTATTTTTGAAAGAGAGAGACAGAGTGTGAGTGGGGGAGGGGTAGAGAGAGAGAGACACACACACAGTATCCAGAGCGGGCTCTAGGCTCTGAGCTATCAGCACAGAGCCCAAAATGGGGCTCAAACTCATGAACCATAAGATCCTGATCTGAACCGAAGTCAGATGCTTAAGTGACTGAGCCACCCAGGCGCCCCAGTTTGTATAACGCCCCAGTTTGTATAACGTTTAAACTGGTACACAGAGTAACTGACTTTCCCAAAACACCAACTAGAGCACGACAAACAACACGACCCGCAGCTGCATCACTGCACTTTCCAGTCTTCTCTCTGAAACTAACACCCCCTACGTAGCACTCACCTGGTCCTTTGGCTTCTGGTCTGTGTTTAGGGGCTGCAGAGGAGTCAGTGGGTCGTTCCTTCCCACAGCGACATCATCAGAGGACCATGTGGGAATCAGGTTTCCGGGGTGAGCACTGGGCTTCGTGCCATCCTGCAGCTTCTCCTTCACTTGGGAAGTGCTGCATTTACCTTCTAGCTCATTCTCCTGAACTAAGCCATCGCTCAGTGAGTCCCTCCTTTCTGAAGGTAAGATGTCAATGTTCACTCTACTGATCGTGGCTAGTGATTCTGCAGTATTGCTCACGTCCAGCTTGGAGGTGTGGCCTTTCAGACTTGCTGGTGTCTTCAAGGGGCCAATGACCACAGGTTTCTCCTGGGACAAACATTTGTCTTCACCCTGAGTGAAAACATGCTTCTAATTTATTACAGCACTCCTCATACCCCATAAAATTACGTCAAAAAGGAACAGCAGGTGCCTCAGAAAGTTAAACACAGAATCACCACACGACCCTCAATCTCACTCCTAGGTAAATATCCCAAAGAACCAAAAAGGAAGGACTCAGATATTTCCTCACCAATGTTTAGAGCAGTACTATTCACAATGGCCTAAAGGTGGAAACAACCTCAATGTCCATTAGCAGATGAATGGATAAACTAAATATGTATACACATGCAATGGGATAGTATAAAGCCATTAAAAGGAGTGAAGTACTAACACATGTTACAACATGGGTGAACCTTGAAAACATGCTGACCGAAATAAGCAAGACAAATATTGTATGATTCACTTATCTCGAACACACAAACTATAGAGACAGAAAGTAGATTAGAGGTTACCAGGGTCTGGAAACAGGAGGAATGGGGGGACTATTGCTTTCTGAGTATAGAGCTTACTCGGAGCGATGAAAGGGTTTTGGAAGATAGTGGTGATGTTTGCACAACACTGTGAATGTAGTTAAGGCCACGAAATTGTATGCTTAAAAATGGTTCAAAATGGCATATTCTTTCATATATATTTCACCACAATAAAAAAAACTTTAATTTAAAAATGAATCAACAACCTAAATACAAGACCTAAAATTATAAAACTCCTAGAAAAAAACATAGGCATACATCATCATGAACTTGGATTTGGCAAGGGATTCTTAGATAGGACACCACAAGCACAAGCAACATAAGAAAAAAAGATAAATTGGCTCTCATCAAAATTAAAAACTTTTGTGCATAAATGGACATTATCAAGAAAGTAAAATAGCTAGGGTGTCTGGGTGGCTCAGTCGGTTAGGCATCTGACTCTGGATTTTGGCTCAGGTCATGATCTCACGGTTTGTGAGTTCGAACTCCACATCTGGCTCTGTACTGCCAGTGTGGAACCTTCTTGGGATTCTCATTCTCTCTCTCTCTCACCCCTCCTTCCCTGCCCCCCTCCTGCTCGTGTTCACTCTTTCAAAATAAATAAAGTGAAAAAAAAAGTGAAAAGCCAACCTATAGCATGGGAAGAAATATTTGTAAATCATACCTCTGATAAGGAGCTAGTATCCAGAATATAGAGAGAACTCTCAGAACTCAACAACAAAAATACAAAAAACCCAATGAAAAAATGGGCAGAGAGCTTAAGAGACATTTCTCCAGGGAAGAAATACAAATGGCCAAGAAGCTTGTGGGAAGGTAGTTTATGCCACTGGTCATCAGGGAAATGCAAATCCAGACTACACTCAGCACTTCACATCCACTAGGATGACTAGAACCAGAAAAGTAGAAAATCACAGGAGCTGGTGAGGTCATGGAGAAACCAGAACTCTTGTGGACTGTTGGTAGGAAAGTAAAATGGTGCAGCCACTTTGGAGAATGGCACTGTGGCTGCTCAGAAAGTAAACACAGAATTCCCACATGACTCAGCAATTCCATTCCTCTACATATACCCAAAAGAACTGAAAACAGGGACTCAAAGACTTGTACCCAAATGTTCACACCCATAGCCAAAGGGTGGAAACAACTCAATAACCACCAGTGAATGAACGGATAAGCAAACTCTGGTGTACACATACAACAGAATTATCACTCAGACATAAAAACTGAGGAAGTGCTGACACATGACACCTCAAAAACATCATGCTGAGGGAAAGAAGCCAGACACAAAAAGCCACATATTATATGGTTCCGTTTATTTATTTTTTTTAAATGTTATATTTATTTCTGAGAGAGAGAGAGAGACAGCGTGAGCAGGGGAGGGTCAGAGACAGAGGGAGACACAGAATCCGAAACCGGCTCCAGGCTCTGAGCTGGCTGTCAGCACAAAGCCCGATGCGGGGCTTGAACCCACAAACTGTGAGATCATGACCTGAGCTGAAGTCAGACACTTAACCGACTGAGCCACCCAGGCGCCCCATATGGTTCCATTTATATTAAATACTCAGAATTGGCAAATCCATAGAGACAAAAAACACACTGGTGGTTTCCAGGGGCTGAACAGAAGAGGGAAATGATGATGATTACTTAATGGTCTAGGGTTTCCTTTTGGGGTGATATGAAATGTTTTGGAACTAGATAGAAAAGGTGATTGCCCAACATTGTGAATGTACTAAATGCAACTAATGGCTCACTTTAAAATGGTTAACTTTATGTTATATAACTTGCTTTGAATACACACTATTTTAAACCACATACCCTTTAAAACGAAACATACCATTACATATGTCTTGGAGCCCTCAGAAGAGTGAGGCTGGAGGGGAATGACTTTATGATTTGATTCAGCCTTTCCAGACACCACTGCAGCAACAGGTTTCGATTTAGAGTCACCATTTTTAATATTATTTTTGGAGGTTTTTCTTTACGAAGAAGAAAAGAAAAAATTATTATCAGTATAGTGAAGATTAAAGGTTTTTATGTATATTAGGAAATGTGTGCAAGAATCAAAGAACTGCTCCATTTAGAGAGAACAGTCTTTCAAAAACCAGGCAGCATTCTCCAAAACACCTGACCAGTATTTTTTTTAATGTTTATTTATTTATTTTGAGAAAGAGAGAGAGAGGCTGCAACCAGGGGAGGGGCACAGAGAGAGAAAGAGAGAGACAAAATCCCAAGCAGGCTCTGTGCTGCCAGCACAGAGCCCAATGCAGGGCTCAATCTCACGAAACACGAGATCATGAACTGAGCAAAAATCCAGAGTCAGATGCTTCACCGACTCTTCAAAAACAATCAAGATCATGAAAAACAAAGAGAGAAACTGACGCAGACACAAGCTGACCAAGGAGACGGGAGGACTAAATGTAACGTGGGGTCCTGGACTGGATCCTGATAGAAAAAGGACTTGAGTAGGAAAACTGGTGAAAGCCAAATGAAGTCTGGAGTTCAGTCAACAGTAAGGCACTGATGCCATTTATGATATGTGGATGTCTATGACAGGAGACACCGGGCGAGGGGTATACATAAACTCTCTGCACTATCTCCGCAACTTGTCTGTAAAGACAAGACTATTCCAAAATAAAAAATCTTTGAGAAATTACCTCATGTACAAAAAAACCAGCATAATTTTCAAGTTTCGTGTGTTTGTGACTAAATCATAACTGCTTTGCCAAGTTTGAGGGTATGCTCAGCCTGGACTTACAGAATAGAAGTGTATAGGATTTATATCCCCAACTCTAAGCGTGACAGTCCTACAACTGAGCTACCTAACCCTTCAGAGAGTTCAATGGGAGGTGAGACTGGTGCTGTGGAAGGCCAAAGGTCTGTTTGATGGAAAATTACAGACAATGTAAATAAAAAGATGGTCTTTCTTTCTCCCCTGGGGCCTCTCTAGTATTGCTCTCAAATCTAACATGTCACAAGGCAGAGCTCATGAAGCTCTTGTCCAGTCCTAACTCTTAGATCCTGAAACAGCTGTTTAGTGAGGGTAACACCTGCCAGTCAAAGAAAGAAATTTTTCTGTTGGGAAATTTATATGAGTGAAGATGGAAACTTACAAAAGTTATCAAATTTGAGTGCTAATTTTTAAACATGACTATTATCTTACATGGCACATAATGTAACAGGCTTCTTAGATAATCTCACCTTCATATGGTTTCTAAAATATATATTCTTTTGAAAGAATTATACTTGATAGGTCTTGGAATCCTCTGAGGACTATTAAAGTCATTCTCTAAATGGTTCTCTAGGTTTCTGATTTTAGCAATTAAATAAACCTCAACACATGCCCTAAGCACACAATTTTCTTTCATGTTTAAAAAAAAAAAATCACCGGGACACCTGAGTGGCTCAGTCCATGAAGCATATGACTCTTGATTTCAGCTCAGGTCATGATCTCAAGGTTCGTGAGTTCAAGCCCCTCGTTGGGCTCTGTGCTAACAGCACAAAGATTCTCTCCCTCTCTCGCTCTGCCCTCACCAGCTCACTTGTACGCATTCTCTCTCAGTCTCTCAAAATAAATAAACTTAAGAAAATAATAAATAAACATATAAAAATCCCCATAAATTCTAACATGAAAATTATACAAGCTACCTTCTTTTACTCCATGTATCTAGCCACCAATTTGCAAGGGAAGTATCTTACGCTTTTGTGGCCTCCAAAAACAAAGAGATTTGGCGCTTTATGTAAGGCTGCCGCAGGATGCTCCTCACAGACGGTCTTTCTTCAGGCCTCTTGCTCAGCATTGTTCTTATCAGTTCTGCCAGCTCTGGGCTATAGTCTTTTGGCATTGGTGGCAGCTACAAAGAGAAATGATATCACAGTTACGACTACGGTCTTGTGAAGGAAAGTCTGAAAGAAAAGGTAGAGGTTTCCCAATATTTCTTTAAAGTTATTACCCACAAGAGCATCCAACTTCGGCTCAAGTCATAATCTCACAGTTCATGAGTTCGAGCCCCACATGGAGCTCTCTGTTGTCAGCGCAGAGCTGCTTTGGATTCTCGGCCCCACTTTCTCTCTGCCCCTCTCCCACTCATGCGCTCTCTCTCTCTCTCAAAACTAAACATTAAAAAATAAATAAATAAAAATAAAAGTACCTGTGTGTGAATGTGCACGTATAATAAATACATGTACGTCTTCATCAGACAGGAAAATGCTAGGAAGGCTACACACAAAATTGTTAGTAATGGTTAGCTCCAGAGGGTAGAAGAGACTCGACGGAGAGGGGAATTTCACTCCTTTCTTGTTCGAGTCTTTAAGTAGTGGAATTACAGGCAAATTTCACTTTTTTGTTTGTGTTTTCAATATTTGAAATTAAGAAATTGAGTCTTGGCATAATATTAAAATCAGTAAGTGGGTTATAGCTTTAAAACGTAATGGTGTGTACAGACGCCTGACACTAGAGGACAACCAGACTCATGGAGCTGACACAGAAGGTTGTCTATATCACACGCATTGCTTTCTGCAGTTCTTAACTGCTTGCTCGTGATTGTGATGATCATCAGAGGAGCAACATGTTCAATGTTCAATGAAGAGACTCACTTTATTTTTATTTTTTATTATTATTATTATTTTGCATTGTTACAAAGTGTCTTCCAACCAGCAGGTACAGAGCAAGCTGGGAATGGAATGGGTACCTCTGCCCAGAGGAGACTTATTTTAGATGGGGTTCATTTAACCAAAACTGCTTAGAAGATGCTTCCAATATCATCTCAGGGCACCTGCACATTCTGTGGCTACAAGGTGGAGGCTTTCAAAAAGCTAATTCTTCAGAACAATTAAGCCACCTTTACAAATTAATATTAAAAAATATGAATCCCCTCTCTTTCTTATATATATATATATATATATATGTATATATATATATATTTTTTTTTAGAGAGACAGACAAAGCATGCGTGAGGGAGGGACAGAGAGAGAGAAGGCAACACAGAATCCAGAGCAGGTTCCAAGCTCTGAACTGTCAGCACAGAGCCCCACATGGGGCTTGAACCTATGAGCTGTGAGATCATGTAGGACCTGAGCCAAAATTGGACACTACTGACTGAGCCACCCAGATGCCTCTAATCCTATCTCTTTCTAGTTCAACCTTCCCCATAGAAGGGACCTACCATTTTTCCCTATCCAACCGACATCAATTACTCATTTTTGCCAACAGCTACTTTAAAAAGTGCATTAGGTTTGCTCCAAATATTAAAAACAATTAGTTCCAGAATATTTTTTACCTTTCCTTCAATAATCCGATAAACTAAAGAATTCATGTCTTTTGCATTAAAAGCATGCTTCAGGGTGGCCATTTCATAAACACAGCATCCCAGAGCCCAAACATCAGACTAGAAAAGAAAAACAGTAAAAATTAAATGTCAGAATGCTTTACTTGTATTTTCCCTCTTAAAAAACCAAAACCAAAACACTTTCCTTGAGCCAATTCACAGATAATTCTTCTATCTGAAGGGTTCTGAAGTGACGAATACTGTCCTAGAGACAAAGTGAACTGGCATACGCCCAATCCTACCTTATAGTTGTAGGGTTTGTTTGAAAACAATTCAGGGCTCATGTAGTAGGGTGTGCCAATGAGAGTGCTAGCCATGTCACACTGGTTCTCTAACACTCGAGCAATTCCTAGGTCGCCCACTTTGATGATGTTCGTTCTTGTTAGGAAGACATTTTGAGTTTTCAGATCTCGGTGAAGGATGTGTTTTTCATGTAAATACTGAGGAGAGAAATAAAACTTCATTAAATATAAATATACTTACCTACTTACTTGTTCCTGTCTTCTTATATACCAGCAACAACTGCATGAGTTAAAGAGTCTCAGTTACCTAGGTAACAAAACACTATTGTTTTATAATCTCTAAACAAAAAGCCTGATTCACAACTTCCCAAAGCAAGGAATTAAGTTCCATGCATAGTCTGCCCAATAGTCTTCAAAATCGTTCTAGGATATCTTGACAATTTTACCATTTAGCATTAAATGGATCCAGTTAAAATAAACTTACAAATTCCCACTGAAGGTAGAAAGACAGCTTGTACAGAGTCAGATACACATTCCCCTCACACTCATGCAATCTTCAGCTTAATAACATTTTCAAATATAACAAGATCACTTTTGTTTAAAGAGAGTATCTTAGAATTTAAACAAGGTCAATCACTTCTGGACCAGTCTGCTCAGTTCCAGAGTAGTATTTCATAAACAGTCTTACTTTTGACTATGCATATATTCAAACACAAACATGTTTTGCATTTCTATTCCCTGTGCCACAGCAGGGTTAAAGCCCAAATCCCCAGTTTTGGCATATTAATTAGCCCAACCACCTTTCAGTATGCCACAGCCGACCAGCTGATAACGGAAATGGTCATTCTTTGCTCTTTGTCAACTCAGGGCCCTTAAAATTGGCTTTGCTATGAACAGTAAATGAACAAAGAACTGGCATCCCCCGCAAACTGAAATCCACATCCGCTTCCACGGAGACATGGCTCATTCAGAAACACTCGAATGCTATGGTGAGAGGGACTGGGTCCACTTCATAAATGGAGTTTTTAAAAAATACATTTTCGGTTTTCATGAAGCATTTTCCTAAAATCCACCTGCCATCTGCCTGTCACCTTGGAGCAAGTGGAATGCTCAGGGTTGGGATAGTACCTGCAGAGCCATGGCGATCTGAACAAACCACTCCACCACCTGACTCTCGGGCAGAAGCCGCCCCTTCTGCTCTTTGAGCTTTCGGTACAGATCACCTCCTTCGCAGAAGCCCATGACGATGTACAGCAGACCGTCCCCTCCCTCCCACGACTCCTTGTAGGTGACAATGTTAGGGTGCTTCAACTGAGACAGGAGCTGAGCCTCTTGTTCAGCAGCGCGCCGCTCTCGGCTGGAGGCGTTTCGGAGGTTCAACTTTTTTATGACGTACTACAGAGAAAACATGATTTTACAGGGTGCAAATAAGCATACAGTTTTATAGGTTTAGGAGTATTTAAGGGTTCTCCTGAATGTCCTCAAAACCAACCTCTCAGAGTCTGTCAGATAACCTATTCATTTTGTTATTCACAAAGTGCAAACTTGGGAAAAAGATTTGCTGTCACTTACTAATACTTTCAATAGGTTAGACTTCCAGCAGGCTGGAGGGTGACAAAAAAGTTATACTTCCAATCTGCATTTTATAATTTCATTAATGGATAAAAGATGGGTCCATGTGAACATACAACTGCATCCATCATAAAATCTGTGGCAGAGATTCCTTAACCTCTAAGTTTCCCCTACAAAAGTATATAACATATGGCTTGAAAATACACCTGCAGACAGAATGTGTCCACAGACTGCATTCGATAATCTAAGGGATCCATGGCCTAATAAGGTTAAAAATCACTGATTCTCAGGCAGAGGACAAATATCATATGTTTGCATGTATAGGAGGATTAGGAGGAACTTGACGGAGGACCATGGGGGAGAAGAAGGGGGGAAATGGTGGGGGAAAGGGAGAGAGGCAAACCATGAGACTCTTGAACGCTGACAAAAACTGAGGACTGATGGATGTGGGGGGGAGGAGGGATGGGCATGGAGGACACTTGCGGGGATGAGCACTGGGTGTTATGTGGAAACTAATTTGACAATAAACTATTTGTAAAAAATAAATAAATAAACATTAAAATTAATGTAAAAAAAGAAATAGGTGAAAAGAAAAAAATCACTGATTCTCAACATTAAAAATTATTCCCATTTAAAAAAAAAATCAGTATCCTCTGACACCTAATACATTGCCCTTGACCAATTAATAGTCCATATAATTCATTATTCAACAAACTTGCTTTGTAAAACGTAAACTGCTGCTCAAATATGAGGGGCTGTTATTACAACCAATACCCCATTCTCCACTCAAAAAATCTAATGACCTCCCCCACCTCCCCTATCTCTACTGAATAAACCTCTTATGCCTGAGCATGTGTTCCAGGCAGAGCTACCAGCACCTGACACCAGGCAGAATAGGCTAGAGGGCCTTATACTTGAAGGAACATCTTCTTTTAGCTTGCCTGGGGCACTGCCCCTGTCCTGGTGTCATTATTAAGAGCACCTCCTTTTAGTTTCAAAACTGTCCCAGTTTGTATGATACATTATATGGCCACCCTACTTATAAACCACTTTAAAGAACTGGCTCATTATCCTGAGGGTCAGGGGACAAAGTGCTTTAAAGGAAGTAGTGACAACGTTAGAGGTAAGTTTTAGAAGGATCACTGAGATGGCAATGAGAGTGATGGGTTGAAGAGTAGGCCATGTGGCAGGGAGGATCAGTGGAGGCCATGGCCACAACTCAACTGAAGGCAATGATGTCCTGGATTGGGGTGGTACCGGTGGATAGAGAACAAGCCTGCTGGCTTAGTGGGCAGATGAACGGTGGCCGTGGTATGTGTCAAGAATGACGCCTGGGTATGGCCAGCTTGGGCAACTGGATGGCTGGTGGTGCCACCCACTGAAATGGGGATCATGGGAGAAGGTTTGGCGGTAAGGTGATGAACTGAGTTTTAAGTGAGTCCGGTAAGTCTCCAGGTCAGATGTATGGGGGTCCTTCATCCAAAGAGAAATCCTCGCCAGGCACTGAGATCCTGGGAATGAATGATCTCACGGAATTGTCAGAGTGGGGAAGGCGTGTAGACCAAGCACAACAATTAATATTATAAAGGAGAACTACAGGCAATTTGGGGCGCATATCACAGTACAGCCTGGCCTACTCTTGGTATGGGACGGTTTCGCTCAAGAAATGACATCGAGGTGAGTCCCCTTCAGACCATCCCTTGCCTAGTCTTTGAACGCCGGCCTCCGCAAACCGGCCGCTGCCTGCCTTCCACCCCCTACCGGGCCCCAACCCCGCCGACCTGCCTGCCGTCCCGCCGGTGCCTCACGAGCGTCACCTCCCCGTAGCTGCCCCTGCCCACGACCCGCAGGTAGCAGTAGGCGGCCAGGGGCATGTTCCCGGCGCCGGCCCAAATTTGGGATGCGGCGGCCAGGGTAGCGGGCCGCGGCGGGAGACCCCGCTCATGCCCAAAGGGCCGCGGTACTGGAGACTGCGGAGACGGCCGGGCCCGGATGCGAGTACGGAAGCCGGGCCCACAGCGACGCCGCTGCCATAGCGATCCCGGCCAGCGCAGCACCGCGCACGCTCCGGCGGCCCGGAAACCTTCACCACAGAGCCGAAGCGCCAGGCGGCCAGAGCGGCTCCGCTATCCGGGAGGACCGCCATAGAGCCCAGGCCCAGGACGGCCAGAGCGACTCCGCTGGTCTTTGCGCGCACCTTCTGCTTCGGTCGTTAATATATGCATCTAGGGAAACATCTTGTTTTTATCCATTTCAAAAGAAATTGAAGATACCAGTACACTTCGCCCCTAAACACTTCAGCTTGTGCGTTAAGAAATGCGAACGGGGCGCCTGGGTGGCTTAGTCGGTTAAGCGTCCGACTTTCGCTTAGGTCATGATCTCGCGGTCCGTGGGTTCGAGCCCCGCGTCGGGCTCTGTGCTGACTGCCAGCTCAGAGCCTGGAGCCTGTTTCAGTCTGTGACTCCCTCTCTCTCTGACCCTCCCCTGCTCACGCTGTCTCTCTCTCTCTCCTGGAAAAAAATAAAACATTAAAAAAAAAAAAAAAAAAAAAGAAATGCGAAGAACTCGGGGCGCCTGGGTGGCTCAGTCAGCTAGGTGTCTGACTTCGGCTCAGGTCATGACCTCATGGTTCGTTGGTTCGAGCTCAGTGTCGGGCTCTGTGCTGACAGCTGGCTCAGAGCCTGGAGCCTGTTTCGGATTCTGTGTCTCCCTCTCTCTGACCCTCCCCTGCTCATGCTATCTCTCTCAGAAATAAATAAAACATTAAAAAAAGAAAGAAAGAAAGAAATGCGAAGAACTCTCATAACCATCCAAACCCCTGCACTGTGACTTGACCAAATTCTGACATGGTTTTTAACAGCTTGAGGACCCTCCTTAAAAGGTTCGTGTGTGAAAGCTCAAAGCTGCCAAAAGAATCTATTGTTTGGTACAGCCGACACCTCCCTTCCCTTTCCTAGAGCATTTACCTAAAAGATCACAATTGTGAATCTTTCCTACGTTCCTGTTAGATAGATACATGGGTGTCTCCGGCAACCTAGGAGCACCTTTCTCAAGGACCTGAAATCCATCCCTTTGAAATGTAAAGTTTGCCTACATTCAAGAACCAATTTTTGTGCAGCTGGAGGCAATATCGCCCCTGTTGAGAATGGGTAATGTTAACAGAAATTCAACCGAGCAAATTTGAAGATCAAATTGACTCTATTAAGCAGTTTATGAATCAGACAGCATTCTATGTAGCAAGTAGAGAGATACTCTAAGGAGTTGTTCAAAAGGGGACGGTTTTACTGGAAGTAAGACAGGTCAAGGAAGTTATTACTGAAAGAAAGGATTGTTTCAAGCCAGGACATCCTTTTTGTGAGGAAAGGAGTGGTGGGGTTTTTAATTGTACAGATTATCTCAGAGTGCTGATCTGGAAAAAATTTCAGGCTGAGTGGTAGAAGGTCACATTCTTGGGTTTGGTTGAAACTATAATTAATTCTGGCATAATTCATAAAAACATCATTTTATCACTCTTCATAAACTTCAGTGAGGATCATTTCTACATATCTTAAGGCAGTATTTAACTTTTCCCCCTAATTTTTTTTGTAGAAGAAATGCTAACTCCTATCTTTAACACATCTGTTTTATCGCAGAAACACTCATAATGTACCAATGACTTTCCTTTGGTTTCATCAGTTTTCTCTTTGTGTAGAAAAATTTCCCTTTATGCTAATATGTACAAAATATGTTTTCCAAGTAACATTCTGTACATAAATTACATTTTTTCCATCAAAAAAAAAAAAGAAACTGTAATTAATTCTTGGTTTGCTGGTGGGGGCAGTGAAGGGGGTGAATGACACCATCTGGGGCTTGTTGTCTCTTTTTGAATAATACTGTTATCCCCAGAAAGTTAATTCATGCTTTCCCCCAGTTAATCCCCACTTCCCTGTTAGAGTCAAATACATCAGCTCCTTTAATCCTTATATCAACCCTATGAGGCTGATACTTTTATCATCGCCATTTTACAGTTAAGAAAATTGGGTCTCTGGGAAGTTAGGGAACTCATGCTAATGGAGAGACTAAAATGGAGTCAGCGTTGCTAAGAGGGTCATTTAAAATCAGGGCACCTGGCTGGCTCAGTTGGAAGAGGATGCAACTCTTGATCTTGGGGTCATGGATTGGTGTCCCACACTGAGTGTAGAAATTACTTAAATAAATTTTAAAAAATAAACATTTAAAAAATGAATAAGTAAATTAATTAATTTTTAGAAATGGAACCAGGAAGATGTTGAGGATGTGGAGCCTATACATGTCTTCTGTCTCAAATTCTTGGAATTTTTGCTGAATTCAGCTAAAAGCCAAGGCACCTCCTACATATTAAAAGGACATAAATAGGCTTTCTGCCTAAACTAGCCCTAGCAAGCAATCACATAGATATTAGTGTAACTATAGCTATACGAGCACAAATTACATTTTGTTCAAAACGACTATGTAAATCCTCTTTCTTCTTTAAAAAACTCTGAACTCCTTTGTCTCTCCAGAGCATGCTTTCAGTTTTGATCGAATCTGTGTCTCCTGGATTGCAATCCATAAAACCCCAAATAAACACACATATTTTATTTCGTAGCTTGCAATTTTCTCTTTCATTGGTCAACATGCAAAACAACATTCTATATGGCTTATGGCTTGCTCACTCCTAAAATCCCTGTAGTTACTTGGTCACACCTGCCCTCGAGAAAGCTTCCTGAAAAATGACTCAGATTCTCTAGATGACTTTCTTAGTCTTCTTCCATCCCTCTTCCCCTTTGCCTCTTTGGTGAATCCTCTCCTTTCTTGGTTTCTAGAACTCTCCTGGTTCTTCTGCTCCCCCCTTTGACTTCTCACGATCCCCTCTGGTTTGAGGCTCCCCAAGGTTCTCTACTCTTCTACCTTTTGCCTCCTCTAACTTGCTCTTCCTCAAATCTGTCATTCACTCTACAGACATTTAGGATGAGCCTGCACCTTGCAAGACTAGCGCCCTGCCCTGGAGGCACAAAGTGAAAAAGACAGACAAAGCCCTGCCTCTGTGGGACTTAGGGTTGAAGAGAGAGAGAGTTATCAACTGAGGTCAGTGCCATGCTGAAAGGTCACCAGGCTCAGCCTGGCCATCCCGAGCAATCATTGCTTGAACTGAAGTTTGAAGGAAAACTTTTTTCAGGCAAAGGGAGCACCATATGCTAATATCCAATGGACTTATTTTGTGACTTTACCCCCCCCTCTGCTGCAGTGGGAACTCTCTAAGCATTGGGCCAGGCCTCCATGCTTCAAGACTCCAAACCCAGCAGTTGACGTGGGGCTGGCACACAGCAAGTGTGAGTGGATGAAGTGGGGACTGATGAATGAATGAGTGAAAAAGCACCTGCCTAAACAGAGTGGGAAAAAGTCTCCATGGTTGAAGCTGAGAGACTCAGGGGGGCCATGGCTGGGTGAGATGGAAGGGTCAGCAGAGGCCAGACCACTCAGAACTTAGATGAGGACAGGTCTCAAGCAAATCAACATTTTAAAATGATGACTCTGGCTGCTGCCAGAGAGTAGACTGTAGGAGTAGAGTGGAAGTGGGAGGGGGGGCAGTCATGTAGGTGAGGGATGAGGGTGGCTTGGACTTGGTGGTGACTGGGGATTTGGAGAGAAGTAAATGCGTTAGAAAGATATTTAGAGAGTCAGAGGTGAGGGACGAGAGGTGGGGAGTCTAGGGAAGGAAGCCACCCTCAATACCAGCCAGCACTCTGGCTTGGATGCCTGGATGGATGGTGGTGGCCTTCACTGGGGTAGACAACAAGAGAGGAAGACCAGGCTTGGTGGTGGAATGCAGGAGGGAGAAGAAAGTCATGAGTTCAGTTGAGATATGTCAGGTGGAGGGGCTCTGAGCAAATCAGGCAGGCAGCTGGCGGTGTGGGTGTAGCTCAGAGCAGGCCTGGGGTGTCCTGTGTCCTATGTCTCATCCCTTTGCACCAGCAGCACAAACCCCCTCTCAGGCCCTCAGGTTCAGCCCTCAGCCACCTCACCTGCTTCCTGTCCATCCATCCCCCACCTTCCACATCCACAAGGTGAGTCAACCTATCCTCTTCCTCTGTAACAGGAGGAGAATAACAGTATCCACCATCCTCCTTCCATGAGATAGGACACAAATGCTGAGATGTGGGCCAGATGCTAGTTTCTGTTCTCCTTCCTTTCAGGCCACATAAATGTATTTCTCGAATCTTCTGTGGACCAAGTTTGGTGCTGTTCGTCTCCCAACAGTCCAGTCTTGATCTTACCACACCTCTGTGTTAAAGATCTTTAGGGTTTTCCAAAAAGACTGGCTACTTCCTGGCCAGGCTGGTCCCAAACCACTTCCCAGCCTCTCCCCCCACCCCATTTCTTTAGGTCCTGCTTTCATCATATAGACAACTGCACCTTTCCCAAGCATGTTTCACACCTACCCATCCGCTTTCCCTCCCTCTCTTTTCTCCTCCTCCTGCCCAAGGGCTGTTCTGCTTCCCAGGCACCTCCTCCAAGAGCCTTCCCCGGAGCCCCGTGAGAGCGAGCTCTACCACGTCCAGATTACTACAGCCCCTTCGTGCTCCTCTTAGGTTCTGACCCTCCTGGCACTCACTGGTCTTCCTTTGAGTTATTGGGCTCCTTTTCCCAACACATCAGCTCACTGAACACAGAGAAGCACTTGAGTTCACCACTGTGGTATTCTGGTGCCTGGCGCCATGCCCAGCCCACCATGGGGCTCGGTTGATACTGGTGCATGAAATCAACAGAGCCTCAAATGCAATTTCATGTTGATCCATCTCATTTTCCACAAGGGCCAGAAAACAGACCAGAAGGTCATTCTGGCCTGGGGATGATAAACTTTTTCCCAGAATCTGCTCTGTGAGACAAAGTCCAAGACAAGCAAATAGAGATCAAAGTGGCCTCTGGGCCCCCTCACCTTATCAGGGTCATAGTGGCCAGCACATCCCACCCAGGGCCATGGAGTGGATTGACCGGGACCATGTCTACCCTGTGTGCTGTGGCTTGTGGGAGACAGGGACGTTTTGGGCATAAAAATTAAGAAATTCAAGGTCCAAAGCTCTCCCTGGGGTTTCAACTACTTCTCCTTTCTTCCTAATAATGCAGAGGGCATTTCTGTCATTATGTGATAGTCTTGGGCTTTGGAGTCTGAAAGATCTGGGTTTGAATACCTGTCTGTCATCTGCTGCAGAACCAATGTCCCAGGGACAGGACCACCATGAGGATAAATGAGATGATAAAAGGCTTAGATCAAAAGGCATACTCAGCCCTCCGTCATGAACACATAGCATTCATCTTCGTCTCCCCTTTACCTACAGGCATCCCTGCCCAGGTGGAGGAGTGGTGAGGCTCGCTTCTGTTCCTCTTTCCAAATCTGGACAAGAAGGTCCAGAGGGATGAAGCAACCGTCCTAAAGCATGGGTCCCCCACAACGCGTCCCCAGGACTGGCCAGCCTGCCTCTGGCGGGACAGACACTAGGGCTGGCGCTGTTGGAAATGTGGGTGTGGGCCGTGCCTGTGCTGCACCATCTGCCACCCGGGCCAGAGTGTGACTGTGAAGTTTGTTGATACTTAAAAAATTTTGAAAGTAACACATACCAAAGTTCAAAAGTCCACTTTTAACTGTGGCTTCTTGACACATGTCACCATCGTTAGTGTTGCGCGAGCCAGACCCAGGATGAGATGAGCCTGCGGGGTCTTTGGCATTCACGGTGGCGGAGCGCAGCTCTGAATGAAGGACACGGTCTGAGTCTGATCAGGAGTTTCCACCGCCGGGAATCCCCCCAAGGAGAAAGACCTCACTGCTAAATGTTGATCCCTCCGAATTATAATATTTGCCTTCACCTTGTCTAATGTTTAATCCATGTTTATCCAGCACCTTATTGATTAGCGGTCTGAGGGAAGTGACAAGGCAGCAGGAGCCTTGAGACCATGGACGGCACTGTGGGGCTGCGGGTGCTACTGTGCGTGTGCCTGGCCTCCCTCCTCATCCCGCAGGCCATGCCCACTCAGGGTTCACCCCCAGGCAGGCCCAAAGTCAGCAAGGTATGTGGGTAAACCCTCAGGCCAGAAATAGGCAGCTGGGCCAGAATGGACCTGGGAGGGACACAAGACCCTTACCCCGGGGGCCAGGGCCACCCCCACCCACCTCGACCACCGCTGAGTGGAGTGGTGATGTCCCAGCAGCTCAGGGAAGGTGAGGCAAAGGGGTGGAGGACACCAGCTGTGACCCACTCCCATCCCTTGGCCGATAACTACGGTTCCCTGCACATTCCCACTCATACTTGTCCCGGTTTTGTTTTACAGAAGCGACAGACTGTGGACACAGTGAGTGAGAGTCTCTACAAAGGGGTCTGTGGTGGGGCCATACTGCAGCCTATTTACCCTTGTGCTTCAGGGGACGCCCTGGGCAGAGGGACTCTATTTCCCAGAAACGGGGGCTTTCATGCCTCACTGCGTGGTCTCTGGCAGAGAGGACAGAACAGGTCTTCCCAGGAAATCTGGTCTGTTCTCTGGGCACCTGGCCTCTGAGCTGGGTGTTGAGCCCCCGCACAACATGGGGGGCCTCTCACTGGCTCCAAGCCCCCACCCCCATCACTGCCACAGCTCCTCACATCTCACTCTAGAGTGTCGACGGTGTGACCATCCGGAGTTTGAAAGTCAACTGCAAAGTCACCTCTCGCTTCGCCCACTATGTCATCACCAGCCAAGTGGTCAACAATGCCGATGAAGCCAAGGAAGTGGCGTTCGATGTGGAAATCCCCAAGACGGCCTTCATCAGTGACTTTGCCATGTGTGTGCCCTGGTCAATTCCCACACCCAGAGCTGTCCATGCACCAGCCCAGCCCCAAACCACAGCTCAGGGTGGCCGGATGGTGCAGACCATCTTCTCTGTCCCAAAGAGCCACAGGCCAACCCCGGCACTCTAGGTCTTCCATCTTGGAGGTGAAGTGGAGCCACTGACAGTATGTTTTCAGCATAGGGCCAAGGGACCAAAGGCAGGCACCGAGGCTTCTTGTTGGATTCTGTAGCTGTTGGCTGCTCACCTCACTGCTGTGGGGCGTCTGAACACCTCTGTGGGCAGTGGGAGGAGCCTCCCATGAGCACTCACCCAGACAGGGCCTTCTCAGGGCCTAGGATGAAGGACTGAGTGGTCAAGGGCGGGGCACCTCCCCTGAGGGCTTCTTCCTCCCTACAGCACAGCAGATGGAAAAGCATTCATCGGCAACATAAAGGACAAAGTGACTGCGTGGAAGCAGTACCGGAAAGCCGCCGTCTCAGGAGAGAATGCTGGCCTCGTCAGGTGAGTCATGGGCCTTGCTGCCCCGTCTCTGGTGCTGTCCTCCTCAGCCTTGGGTGGAGAGCAGCCCCAGGCTGATGGGAAGTGAGCAAACTGCCCAGACCCAGATGCTGGCACAGGTGCACCGGACAAGGCTGGCATTGACCTGCCCATCTTCCCAGTCCAGCCTCTGAGAGAAGGGGACCCTGTCCTTGAGCCCTGACCCTGGCCGGCCAGCTAAGACTAGGGTGAAGGGCAAAGAAATCTGGGAGTAGCATAAATATAAGAGAAAGTGATTCTGAGGGCCGTGCTTTAGGTGACAAGAACCCACATGTCACTCACCATTCGTCTGTGTGTCGTGGCTGCTGGTGGTATGTGCAGGGCCTCGGGGAGAACGATGGAACAATTCACCATCCACCTCACCATTGGTCCCCGGAGCAAGGCCACCTTCCGACTGACCTACGAGGAGGTGCTGAAGCGAAGACTCACGCAATACCACATTGACATCAAAGTCAAGCCCAAGCAGCTGGTGCACCATTTTGAGGTAGAATCGAAGGTGGCCGTATGCAGGGGAACCATATCTGGAGCAGGGGTCCTGACTCTCTGTCACCATGGCTCAGAGCACTGGCTCAGGACCCACTGTGTGCTCTCCCAGGCCTGAGCACATAGGAAAGGGACTGACTTCTTGGGCGGGTTCTAGTGGGTTCTTCATGGGCAGGAAGCTACCTGAACCCTCCAGTCTCCTCCTCCTCTCTGAGCCTCGGTTTGCTCATCTGTTAAATGGGGCTTCCTGTGTGCCCCCAGAGCTGCCACAAGGATCACAACAGATATTAAATATCCAGGTGGTTGGTATCTAGGAAGTCCCCAGCAGCCTGAGGGGCTGTGACCATCGTTGGCACCTCAGTGCTGGCCGAGTTGAGAGGCCCAGGCACACACACCTTCGTTTGGCCAATATTTTTTGAGTGTGTACAACAGGCCAGGCCCTGTGCTGAGGGATGGGTGGGTGTGGCCCACAGTAGGTGGCCAGGACATTGTTGGCTCTTGGCTGAGACTTGATGGTGGCCCGAATGGGAGCCTGGGTGCTTCAATGATGCAGATCGACGTGGACATCTTTGAGCCCCAGGGGATCAGCAAGCTGGATGCCCAGGCGTCCTTCCTCCCCAAGGAACCGGAGAGCCAACTCATCACGAAATCCTTCTCGGGGAAAAAGGTGTGTGGCATGTCTGGGGGTGGTGGCGGGCCCCCAAGACTTCTCAGCCAGGTCCAGCCCCTCATGAAGTGTCAGGCTTAGTCTGGGAACCAGCCAGGGGCCGCAGGCTGCCCTAGGGGTGAAGAAGGTAGGCATTTTGTGGCTGGCATCCCGGGGAACTCAGCACTGCTGGTTCTTCCAGTGACTTAGCAAAATCCCAAGTGCTGAAGCTGGGGAAGGCATCCATGCTGGTTACAGGGTCTAGGGTGTGCTGCTGACTTGCCTGAGCCTCAGTTTTCCCTTCACCGGTGTTGCATGCTTGGGAAAGCATTCAGGGAGACATAGGGCCATGAGGAGATCCCATGTGCTGCTGTAGTCAGGAGTCCAAGCTCCAGGCCTCTCGGAAACAGAACTAAGTTTGGGAAGCCCTTTGGGCTACCCCGCCACTTACCACTTGGCACTCACCTCCCATTTGCAGGACTCCGCACGGTCTCCTGCTTGCCCCTCCCCAGGTCCCAGAGGGGTGTGGCATCTGCGTGGGTGATGCCCAGCTAGTGCCCTGCTTTCTAACTTGCCCTCAACTGGAGCCAGGAACAAGCCCTTTAGTCCTCACCTACCTTTGGTAGTAACCCCACAATAATCACGTAAAAGGAATGCTTCTTACAGTTTTGGAGGGGTTTGTTTTTAAATAAAATAGGATATCCCAGATTGTTACCCAACATGCTTGCTTTTAGTAGGAGACCAAGAGGTGGGTCTGTGTCTCCCTAACAATCCTTTTCAAGTTTTGTGGGGTTTTTTGATAAGTATATTTTACTTCTATAACAAACAAATACAAAGTAAAAATTTTAAAGTATTTAAGGAAAAATGGAAAGTTAGAAGAGTATAGAAAAGCACTGAGTGAAAACCATCCCTAATTTCCCTGAGCACCAACACCAAGTCAAACCAGACCTCAGCCTCTGCCCTGGGTCCTTCCTCCCAGCCTCCCCTCTTTGTCTACCTGGCAGGGAGCGGGGGCCCTGTTTTCCAGCACAGTATTATAGTCTTGCTTCCGTACTCCACAGTTTGCATTAACTGATGTCTCTCGTGTTCTCTACTGCTATTATTTTGTACCCAAAGTGGTGATGCTTGTTATAGAAAAGCCCAGTGAATCAGAAGCATGTAAGCAAAGAAACAGAGGGCCCACCAGACTCATTTCTATGCCCATGCAACACACACACACACACACACACACACACACACACACACACACACACACCTTATGTTGTGCTTGCAAACACCCCAGCTGCAGGCTGCACAAGCCAGTAATGCCTCACACCCTCTGCGGTTCCAGGGTCATGTGCTTTTCCGCCCTACTGTGGGTCAGCAGCAGTCCTGCCCCACGTGCTCCACATCCTTATTGAATGGGGACTTCAAGGTGACCTACGATGTCAATCGAGACAAACTCTGTGACCTCCTGGTGAGCCTGAAGCTACTGACCCGAGACTCAGAGGGCAGGCATGGGTGCTGTCACAGGGGCCTCACTTGTTCCTTTGTGTTTTAGGTTGCCAATAACCACTTTGCCCACTTCTTTGCCCCCCAAAACCTGACAAACCTGAACAAGAACTTGGTTTTTGTGATTGACATTAGCACCTCTATGGAAGGCCAGAAAGTGAAGCAGGTAAACTGTGGCTGTAAACAGTTCAGCCAGCAGAGGCTTCTTCACCTTTGGCACGCACCCCAAGGTGTTCTTGCCAGAGTCTGGGTTCGGGATTTCTGTCCCCGTCGGAGGCAGAGGTGGGCAATCTCACAGGAAATCCCCGCGGTGGGGGCTCTGGCATCAGCCACTCCCTCACTGTGCAACCGTGGCAAGTGCATTCACTTCTTGGTAGCAAAATAAGGAGAGCAATGCCCATGGGATCATGAGTCTGGTGATGAGGGCGCTGGGAAGATGAAGCCTTCTGCTGAATGTGCCAGGGATAAGCGTGCTGTCCACGAGGAGTCTCGCAGCAGGGAACAGCCCACCCAGTGCCTTGCCCACGGTGCAGGGAGACCATGGCTGAGTGTCAGAGACTGAGCCCCCTGTGGTCCTCTTTCTTGATCCTGCCCTGTTCAAGCTCCTGGGTCTTTCCTCTTCCCATGCTGGGTCCCTTGTCTTCTCCATCCCCCCATCCGCCCCCAGGGCTCCAGAGACACTCCTCTCCCGGGACCACCTGACTGGCCTGTCCACCCCCCCACTTGTCCACTGTGTACCTCTGCCTTGGGGATCTCTCAAAGGGGCATCTGGTGCTGACGGGAGGCACTCTCCTGGGGCCGTGTTCCTCCATTGACTGTCCTCTCCTTACAGACCAAGGAGGCGCTCCTTAAAATCCTGGAGGACATGCGGCCAGGGGACTATTTCGACCTGGTCCTCTTTGGGTCTGAAGTGCAATCATGGAGGGGTGCATTGGTGCAGGCATCTGCCGCCAATCTGCGCGCAGCTCAAGACTTTGTGCGGCGCTTCCTCCTGGCTGGGGGTAAGGGCAGGGGTCTCGGGCCACGTTGGAGTCGCTTCTGTCTCCTTGGAATGAGGTCATACGCTGGCCTACTTTCCTTCCTTTGCAGCCACAAACCTGAATGGAGGTTTGCTCCGGGGAATCGAGATCTTGAACCAAGCGCACAGGAGCGTCCCGGAACCCAGCAATCACGCCTCAGTTCTCATCATGTTGACAGACGGCGAGCCCACAGAGGGTAAGCACCTCCAGGGCCGTGGTGGGAGGTGGTGATCTCTTTGCGACTGAAGGCGTTCAAGCTGAGCTTGGAGGTGCTATTGGGGGGCAGAAAGGCTCCAGGCAAAGTCAAGCCCTGGTCTAAAGACAGAGTTCAGACTATAACGTCTGCAGGAGAGAGAAGGCATACTTCTATGCTGAGCTGGGAAATTGGAGAAGTATCTATATCACCCAAGATTGCACAGACCCCAGGACGACAGGCAGGTTTCCTAGATGGAATTTAATGAACTGTGCATTCAGCGCTGACTGTGTGCCAAACATAGCACTAGGGACCCAGAAGAGATACCATGAGAACCAGATTCGTCTCTGTCCTTAAGGAGCACAGAGTTCACTGGGGGAGGCCGACCGAGGAACAGAAGTTCTGCCGAGGGCCCTGAAATAACAGGGTGCCAGGAGGCTGCGGGACTGTAGATAAGGGCACCTGGCCCAGGCGGGGTCCCAAGAGGCTCTCTGGAGGAGGTGACCCATGAGCTTAGGCTGGAAGGAGGAGAGGAGGAGCAGGAAGAGATCCCTGGCAGAGGGAGAAGCTTGGGCGAAAAAAAAAAGTTTGTGCGATGACAGGCCCTGCCTAAGAACAGCAAGTGCAAAGTGCAGAATAGGGGAATCAAGGGTGGGAAGGTCGCAGGGCCTCACAGGCCATGGCAATGACCCATGGGAGGGTTTAGAGCAGAATCCGATCTCCTTATGATAGAGCCATATACCTGGGCAATTCCCTGGGAGGCTGTTAGGAGCTGATATAGTGGTTGGGGGCCAGTGAGAGCCATTGCCTCAAGACGCTGGTGGGGACTGAGGATGAGGGGTCTCTGAGATAGAAGGCTTGGCCCCCAGGGAGTGTGCCCCAAAAGCCCATTGCGCACCTACATGCCTGTGTTTGGTATCCTGTCACTGCATGGGTGTGTGGCTTGCAGGGGTGACAGACCGTTCCCAAATCCTCAAGAACGTCCGCAACGCCATCCGGGGCAGGTTCCCACTCTACAACTTGGGCTTTGGCCACAATGTGGACTTCAACTTCCTGGAGGTCATGTCGATGGAGAACAACGGAAGGGCACAGAGAATTTACGAGGACCATGATGCCACCCAGCAGCTACAGGTCTCCTCCTACCCCTCTGGCCCCCAATGCACCACCAATGGCATGCCATGGGGGAGCCGGGTCTTAGCAGCCTTTTGCCCATCCATCCAGAGGACAGATAAAGCTCTGGAATGCGGTTTGAATCAGCCACATGACCTCAAACCAGTTACTTAACCCCTGTGAATCTGCAATTCCATCTATAAAATGGGGGTCCCAATACTCCACTTTGTGAGGGGGTTTCCCCATTGGGTGCCCCGGGTGGCCCATCAGCTCTGAGGCTGTGCTCCCCAACCCCCTTGCAGGGTTTCTACGACCAGGTAGCGAACCCCCTACTGGTGGATGTGGAGTTGCTCTATCCCCAGGACACCGTCTCAGCCCTGACCCAGCACCGCCATAAACAGTACTATGAAGGCTCGGAGATCATAGTGGCTGGGCGCATCGCTGACCACAAATTGAGCAGTTTCAAAGCCGACGTGCTGGCCCGTGGGGTAAACAGTGGGCTGCGGAGGGCGGAGAGGTCAGGCAGCTCCCAGAGGCTCCAAATCCACACTTGTTCCCCGCCTCTGTCCCCCCTGCCCCCAGGCCTCTCTTTCCCCAAAGCAGTGTCCCATCCCTGCACCATGCCACGCATACCCCAGGCCAGAACATTCCTCCATGTAGGCATCCAGGGGACAGGCTGGGATGGAACCCAGCCTTGGGTTTAGTCCCTTGGCCCAAAATGAATCTCCTGTTACTCCTTACATCGTTCTCCCCAAAGCCAAGAGAGGGCAAGAGGCCGACCTCTTCCTTTTCACTTGACAGTCTTTTCCCAAACACCCAAATTTGTGCCACAGTGCAAGCACATGTGTGCGTGTGCACGCTGTGGGGGTCACAGGCATGTGAGACATGCACGCTGCCCTACTGGGGGTAGCTTCAAACCTTGCCATGTAGTCAAGTGTTCAGAACGAGGGCTTTGAGTGAGGAAAGCTGCACCAGACCCTGGCTCTACCCTGACCAGCTGGGTGACCTTGAGCAAATGAGTCCAGCTCTCCAGGCCTCAGTTTCTTATTCTGTACCATGGGGTAATACTGCACTGGAGAGTTTTGTGGAGTAAGTGAAATAGTCTGTGTAATGTATGTGTGCAGTACCTGGAGCTCAGGATGCCCTCAGGAAGTGACGTCCCCATTATCGTAGCTGGGGAGAGAATAGCATTTGCGGGTGCGGACGCAATGGGCATTTGAAGCCGGGTCGGGGGGTGGGTGGACATGGTGGAAGCAGCTAGATGGTGGAAGTAGCTGAATGCCTGATGGCATCTCCCACTGAGAGTAACTTCAGGAGGGCAGGGTCTGATCCTCCCAGCCTGGGATCCCCAGAGCCGAGGCCACTTTGGCTCACTGAGAGGGCCCAGAAAGCATGTGCGGGATGAAGGGATAAGTGAGGGTGAGGAGAGCAGGCTCAGGGAAGGGCGGTGCTCAGAAAGAATCGCAGAGCCCGGACATCGTGGGGCCCCCGGACCCTCCAGCACCAGCCAGTGGCCGTGCCCCTCATGGTGCACGGCCCCTCTCCCCATCACGACCCTCAGGAGGGCCAGGAGTTCAAGGCGACCTGCTTGGTGGATGAAGAGGAGATGAAGAAACTGCTCCAGGAGCGGGGCCACATGCTGGAGAACCACGTTGAACGGCTCTGGGCCTACCTCACCGTCCAGGAGCTGCTGGCCAAGCGGTAGGACCCCTGCGGCTGGGGCGGACAGCAGGGCCTCTGTACCAATGAGGTGAAGGAGAAGGGGTGGTTCTGGGCCTTCAAGGTTGGGAGCAGGTCAGCTTGACTGGCCTTCGGCTTTGCTGAGTTAATATCAACCAGTTAGTCAACAGCGTGGGCAGGACCGGGTTTGCCCCCGCTGAGCCACTGGGTGTGGGGGGAGGCTGCCCTTTACTGCGGGGGCCTCTGCGTCCAGACACGCTTGTGTAATCCTCACAGCCTGCAGGGGAATTTCCTCATTATCCCTGTTTCGCAAATGAGCAAGCTGAGACTCAGAGAAGTTAGACCACTGGCCCAGAATCTTCCAGCTGTTAAATTCTATGTCTTTCTGAAGCGCATTCCCCCAACCGTGCCAAATCTCCAGGTTTTCCGGGTGGGAGGGCTTGAAATTACGAGGCTTTGAAGGCAGCCACGGAACAGGGGCACTGCAGGTGCCTGGTATGTGTTTGCTGAATGAGTGAGTGAGTGAACAAATGAGCAAAAGGATCCGGGAGTGCAAGTCCATTGTCATCCAGACTGCAGGGCTTGCAGCTGCTGTGTGCCTTGTAGGATGAAGTTGGAGGGGAAGGAGAAGGCCAACGTGACGGCCAAGGCCCTGCAGATGTCGCTGGCCTACCAGTTTGTGACCCCGCTGACCTCCATGATCATGAGAGGCATGACGGATGAGGACGGCCTGGAACCCATCATTGACAAGCCCCCCGAGGGTAGGGGCTCTGCAAAGGGGAGGCTGTGGGTCTGCAGAGGCTTCTGAGGGCCAAAACCCTCCTGGGCTTTGATTCTCTTCCCTTTCTCTCCCTTTCAGATTCTCTGCCTTTGGGTGAGTTTTTTCAGTCATGTTGGTTTTTCCGGAGGGGCTCCCGGGGGCCGGGCAAGCAGCTGGTGCTCCAGCCCCCGGTCGCGTATCCCCTGCTCCACGTCCTCCAGCCTCTCACCGCAAACCAGCTGCTGCCCGTGTGCCTGGGGAGCCCTTGTGCAGCCTCCTCCATCCAGGCCTCAGTGTGAGCCTGTATCTGCCAGGCGGCGGGGTGGGGGGGTGGGGGGGCAGGGGAGGCCTGGGAGCCCAGGCCTGCTTGGCCTCTGGGCCCGGGGTGCCCTTGGGGAGTGTGCCTTTGAGGTAGGGTGCTGAGGGTGATGCTGTCCTCTCTCGTTGTCCCCCACAGAGATGCTGGGACACAGAAAGAGTAAGTGGCGGCATCCCACGGACACACATCTCCGCTTCTCTCCTCCTCGTGCTGCTGTCCCTCAGGCGGTGCATTCAGTCCTGAGCAAAGCCCCTATTTTCCTGAGGACCAAATGACACCCTGCCCGAGGCTTCCTCACTGCCTCTTCCTGGGCTCCTCAGAGCTGCCCTCTGGCCCTGCCTGGCCTCCCCTTATGCTAGCAACTCCATCAGGCGCCCATGGAAGGAAGCAGACCAGGGGCCAGCACACCAGGAGGCATCAGGGGCTCGGGGTCACAGCTCCTGTGGCTTCAGGCTGGCCACCTGGGTGGAGGGGCCTGGGAAAAGGAGGCAGTGGCCCCAGGGAAGTGGGGTGCCATCCTCCTAACTCCCATTCATTCCCTGCCAGCATTCGTGCTATCGGCCTTGCAGCCTTCCCCGACTCGACCCAGCTCCAACATCCAGCAGTTGCCAAACCGAGTGACTGGCGGTGAGTCCCGGGGAGGGCCTGGGGGACACCCCCGCCTTGCTCCTGGCCGGCCCCAGCCCAATCTAACAGACTCCATGCTATGTCTCCAGTGGACACTGACCCCCACTTCCTCATCCACGTGCCCCAGAAAGAGGATACCCTGTGCTTCAATATCAACGAGGAGCCTGGTGTGGTCCTGAGCCTGGTGCAGGACCCCGACACAGGTATTATGGGTGACATCACTACCTCTGCGAGACAGTGTGGGGCCTGGACTCCTCGGCCCTCAGTGTGCAGCTACAGATAGGACAGAGGCAGTGGCCGCCACTTCCCACAGCCTGTGCCCCCGTCACCTGGTGGGGCTCAGCTGCCTCCTTCTCTCCCATCCACCTGCCCTAGACGGCACCTGCTTCATGGATGTGTGCCCAGGGCAGGCACACAGGACCCTATGCCTAGAAGGGCCCATGCTTGGTTTAATACTCTGCTCTAGCTATTTTGAAACTCTTAATGTTTTTTGAACAAGGGGCCCCTTACTTCCATTTTGTACCAAGATCTACAAGTTACATAGTGATCCTGCCCTGCCTTCAGCCACGCCAAGGGGGCCTCTGAGTCCATCCCCTGACAGTGCTCTGGCCACTCTCTCTCTCCTGCCCCCTCCCAGTCCAGTCAGGCCGTCTGCAAGGATTCGTTGAGTACCTCCTGGGGGCCATGGGTGCAATAAGTCCCCACCTTGTGGAGTTTCGGGAAGGGAGACAAACAGACAAGCAAATTCTGAGATGACAGCCTCAAAGCATGAGACATGCTGTGTTAGGGAAGGGGAGATGACGAGGGGGCTTTGGGACTGCTCAGGTCAGAGGAGGCCACTGTGGCAGGGATGAGGGCCGCAGAGAAGGAGCAGGCCCAAGTCCCACAAGACCTCCTCACAGCCTGGAGGCGAGGGCTCAGTGGCAGGTAGTGTGGTGGGAGGGGAGGGGAGCCGAGTGGTGCCGTGTGGCCTCCACCAATTCTGAAAGTCCCCTCAGGAGGGGAGCCCCTCGAAGCTGGTGCCAGGCGGGTGGAGTGTGGATGGCATGAGCAAAGGCAGGCCGGTGGGGCTCTGGCAAGAGCGGGCTCCTCCCTGACACGGACGGCCCGTCCCCCCGCTGCAGGCTTCTCAGTGAATGGGCAGCTCATCGGCAACAAGGCCAGCAGCCCTGGGCAGCATGAGGGCACGTACTTTGGGCGGCTGGGGATCGCAAACCCCGCAACAGACTTCCAGCTGGAAGTGACTCCTCAGAACATTACGCTGAACCCTGGCTTGGGCGGACCCGTGTTCTCCTGGAGGGACCAGGCTTCAGTGCGGCAGCATGAGTAACCAGGCCGGGCCCGGGGACCGGGTGGTGAGGCAAGGGCTGGGGTGGGGAGGGACACGGCATGAAGCCCCAGAGCCAGCTTAGCTGCCTGAGCTTGCCGGGCCCCGGTCACCTGAGCCATGGCAGTGAGTGACATCCATGTGGCCTCCCTGTCATCTGGGCAGACATGTGGGCAGAGCACTCCACGCACTTCCTTCAGATCCCGGACATGCCAGGAAAGACGACTCACCTCCCGGGCCCTACGTGAAGGCTACCTGTTCCCTGACACTCCAGAGTATTCTTTCAGCACCTGTATTAGCATGCCTTGCCTTGTGTTTGTTCCTTCCTTCACTCATTCACTCAGCAAACTCTGCTAGGCACCAGAGTCCGACCCGGGGCAGAGAGCTATAGGAAGAGGTAGGCAGAGTCCAGGGTGGAGGACACAGATGATGAGTGGCAGTCAAAGGACACAGACCTTGATATTAGATAGGCTGGGTCCATGTCTGGCTTTACCACTTTCCAGCTGTGTGGCCCTGGGCAGGTTACTTAAGCTCTCTGAGCCTCGCAGGATCAGACTGAGAACTGCCTGATGCAGTCTGTAGGGAGGGTGCGGCACAGGGCCTAGCACTCTGCAGAGGCCCCACACGCAATAGCAACACGTGAGGAGGAGAACGCAGCCGGTAACACCCACCATGTGGGAGCGAGGGTGGGGAGCTCATGGGAGCCGGGTCCAAGAAGACGAGGGTGGCTGAAAGGAGAAAGGTGTACTGTGGCTGCACCTGCACTCACGGCCACCCGGCCCTGCAGGGTGGTAGTGACCATCAACAGGAAGAGGAGCCTGGTGGTGTCCGTGGAGGACGGGGGCACTTTTGAGGTCGTCTTGCACCGGGTGTGGAAGGGGAGTGCCATCCGCCAGGACTTCCTGGGCTTCTACGTGCTGGACAGTCGCCGGATGTCGGCGCGGACACACGGGCTGCTGGGTACGACCCGCCAGGCAGGCAGAGCTGTGGGGTACACTGTTGTAGCCAGCGGGCTCGCCGCGGGTCAGACTTGCAGCTGGGCACCAGAGCAGACTTCCCTCCAACTTGGCCATCGGGCTCACAGGTCCAAAGAGGGCTTTTCCTAGGGAGGGTCTCGTCTTTCAGAAAGGTGACCACACACAAGGTGAAACTAAGGCTCAAGTGGACCTGAGGGCGAGCAGGAGGGGTCCAACTAGCAGGAGAGTCCAAACAGACCAGGGTCCCCAGGACCTCCTGGGTGTGATGGGTCACTGGCCAACACTGCTTCCCCCGGGGACCTTCCTGCAGACCCTGCTCTCTGTGGGCACCTCCCCCTCAGCCCTCTCTCCCCAGCCATGCTTCTTTGGCATCAGTCCAAAAAGGCAGGAGTTACAACCACCTGCCCATATATCTGCTTCTCTGGAGCAGGTGAACTAAAGGAGGCTTTTGATGCCAAAATGTATTGATGGAAATAGTCACGCCTTTAAGAAAAAACCTCCAAGCAACCCTAACCCTCCAGTGAGCACCTGCTGAGTGCAAGGCCCCCTGATGGTCACTGCTGCTTCCAATGTGCCTTTCCAGGACAATTCTTCCACCCCTTTGATTACAAAGTGTCCGACCCCCACCCAGGCTCCGACCCCGCAAAGACAGATGCCACAATGGTGGTGAAGAGCCGGCAGCTGACGGTCACCAGGTGGGTGGGTGGCTCTCCCAGATCTCTGCTGGGGCCTTCCTCTGGGTGTCACATAGATGGAGTGGGCTTCCCGGAGGGGGTGCAGCCTTGCTGAGTCCAAAAGTTAACCCCAGCTGATTTATATCTCCCCAGGGGCTTGCAAAAAGACTACAGTAAGGACCCCCGGCATGGGGCTGAGGTGACCTGCTGGTTCGTCCACAACAATGGGGCTGGGCTGATCGATGGTGTTTACACTGACTATATCGTCCCTGACATCTTCTGAGCCCCCTGGCCAACATGCCTGTCCTTCCTTGGGACCGTGGCAGTGGGGCACAACGTCCTGACCCACTGCTCAGGCCACATCCTGCTGCTCAAGCTGACCCACTGTGTCAAAGCACCCATGACTTCCATTAAAGAGAGGCTATGTCCAGTCCGGTCCGGCTGCTTTCTGGGAGGGAGGATGGCGGGGAGGCAATCCAAGATGCCGCCGCCAGGAAGGGCTCAGCGGTCACAGCAGACCTGGAGGCTGGAGGGAGCCCGTGCCAACTCCACCACCGCCCCACCCTGTTCACTGCAGCTGCCTGACCCCGTGCCCTCTGAGTGCCTGGAGTGTCCCCTGCACACAGCTATCCCTAGAGGTCCAAGGCCCAAAGGACACTGGCAGCCTATACAGGCACTGTTCTAAGTGCCTTCATTGAATTAACTAAATGTACGTTCCCTACAGCCCTAGGGGGATACTCTTATGCCCATTTACAGCTGAGGAAGCTGAGGTTAGGTGACTTGTCCCAAATTGCTCCCGAGTGGCCCAGCTGGGATTTGAAGCCATGCTGTCGGGTGCCAGCATCTGTGTGCTTACGTACCCCACTGTGAATACTCTCGTCAGGCTGGCAGCTGATGGCCGCAATCCGTTGGGATTGGATTCTAGGTATTCCAGAGCATCACCAAAATGAACGTAAGAAAGGCACAAACCATATATGGACTTGGGGTCCTAAGGTCATCCTGCTGAGAGCTGTCCGCTGTACCTCTGGGCACAGGGCCTCCCCCTCAGCTCGACTCTACAACTGTGGCTTTGCAACCCCTGATACTGGGGATACTTTCCAAAGGCTGAGACAGCCAGTCCCCAGAAGCTGTGATTTCAGGGAGCCAGTAATGGCAGCCCACTGGCTCTCCATTCTGATGCCTGGAATGATCCTTTCAGGGCTCCTTCCCTTGGCTTCACCTTGGGACCCCGTTAAAGTTCAGTGTCACAGGGTGCAGGAAGATGAGTCTATATTATACCTTGGGAGCTTCTAATTCTCTGGGTGAAGGTTGATGGGTGTTTCTTTTCCAAAGGTTTCTACTTTTTCTCTGCTGGCTTCTTCCAGTTCCCACCGCAATGGAGGCCCTTGAGGACCCAGATCAATAACACAAATCCCGGGGCACCTGGGTGGCTCAGTTGGTTAAGCATCCAACTTCGGCTCAGGTCATGATCTCACAGCTTGTGGGTTTGAGCCCTACATTGGGCTCTGTGCTGACAGCTCAGAGCCTGGAGCCTGCTTCAGATTCTGTGTCTCCCTCTCTCTGGCCCTCCTCTACTCATGCTCTGTCTCTCTCTCCTTCAAAAAATAAATAAATATTAAAAAATTTTTTAAAGTAACACAAATGCTGAGATCCAGGGCTGCCCCGGGCCCAGGGAACATAGAGCCCTCAGTGACAGGCGGTGGGGGGTGGGGGAGGGTGGCCAACAGTCTCAGAGTCCAGCCACCACCTGGAGCATCCTGGGCTTCTCAAGGCTGAGCTGTGGGCTGCCAAATAGCTGGCTGCCCTGAGCAAGGCCCTCCTGTAGAGTGGAAAAGGGGGGAGCCCAAAGATCTCTTAGATTCCGTCTAATTCTCAAGTCTGCATGGTGACTCTGGGTCCCTCCAAGTCCCCAGCTGTCCCTCCGGTGCCTGTTGAGCAGCTTCCAAAGTCCTATTTCGAGTTGTCCCTCCCACAAAACTCCAAGTAACTGGGGAGGAGGTGGTACCTAGAGGAAAAGCTGGGAAGCTCCCCAGGCAGCTGCGGGGTCACGAAGAGCCACCAGATACTGCTGTCAGGACAACAGTTCTGCCATAGTCCCCGTCACCCACCATGGGCCCTAAGAATGACCACATGGATGAGATGTCCTGGAAGCCAGGAACCTCATGGCTAGGCCACAGCCCAGCTCTGAGGGGGGGGTCTTCGCTCTGCTCCAGGGGTCAGCATTGAGCTCACCAGCTGACAGCGGGGGCGTGCTAGGATTCTAGAAGCCTGGGGAGCACAGGCACCCCCGCTGGCCTCCCTCACAGGTGGTGACCATCTCAGCGGCTGGTTCACCTGGCCCAATGTCATCTTGCCGACTTGGCAACTATCATTGCTTCCGTGGCTCATACCACTTCCAGCTGCTAGTCCACTTTTCCTCATGGCTTCTGCCACCTCATGGAGTCTTCTTTCCACCTTCTCGCTCTTTCTCTGCCCTAGGTAGTCAACTTTCTCTGTAAAACTCATAGTCGGGTGTGGAGCTTTCAGCCAAGGCCATAGTACATCACAAATTAGCTGCCCGTTGCCTAGGCAGCCTCGTCAACACTGTTCAGTGGTGGCCTTGCGGGAGAGCCACTGGTCACTTTGCTCAGAAGAGCATGTATATGGTAGGCACATGGCGGCCACGCTGGAAAGTCTGGGAGCTGGCAGGGCCCTGGTGTGACCCAGAGTGGGCCTGGACTCTTCCTCTGAAGCTCCCACTGTCCTGGAGACCAGAGCTCCAGCCTCACTGGAGACTCTTAGGAGAATGACTCTCCAGGATGCCGTCCCCCAGGAACACAGGGATGAATGTGACATGGCCTGGCCCTCGCAGAGCTCAGACTCCAGAGGGGCAATCAGACCCAGGCATATAAGCCTCAACAAAAGGTAAGATGCAGCCTGGAGCAGGGCTGCCTGGGGTCAGCTAGAGGACAAAACAGGATGGCTTCTGGGACAGGATATCAGGCTGGCAGGGCGAGAGGTGGGAGTGCAGAGAAGGCAGGGCATGCCAGTGGGAAGAGAGGAAGTTTGGAAAAGCAAGTTGGAGCCAGGTCACAGAGAGCGCTGGAGCGCAGGACCTGGGGTTTGTCCTTTCCCTGGGGCCGTGAGAACCCAAGAAGGGTAATGAGCAAGGTGTTTGGTCATGGATGTCTGAACCTCACTGTGACTGGCCTGGCTTTGCGCCCTGGCTCCCTGGAAGAAGGCTGGAAGGCTTCTGTCCAGGAGGTCAGACTCAAGGCCATGTCGGTGGTGCAGGTAACAGACCAGGCAACAGTGCTGAGATGCCTTTGGCTATCTTTTTTTTGTCTTTCCAAAATTTTATTTAAATTCAAGTTAGTTAAGATGCAGTGTAGCAATGGTTTCAGGAGTAGAATTAAGTGATTCATCACTTAACACCCAGTACTCATCCCAGCAAGTGCCCACCTTAAGCCCACCCCTTTAGCCCATCCCCCACCCACCTCCTGCCCACAACCCTCAGTTTGTTCTCTGTAGTTAAGGGTCTCTTATGGTTTGCCTCCTTCTCTGTTTTTATCTTATTTTATTTTTCCTTCCCTTCCCCTATGGTCATAGGTTGTGTTTTTTAAATTCCACATATGAGTGAAATCATACAGTATTTGTCTTTCTCAGAACTGACTTATTTCACTTAGTGTAATACATTCTAGTTCCATCTGCATTGTTGCAAACGGCAAGATTTCGTTCTTTTTGATGGCTAACTAACATTGCCATTGACTTTCAATGGGACTCCATCCAGGGAGCCCCGGGCCCATTTGCCAACACACAGCTTCTGTTTTCGCCCGGAGCCTCCCTGTCCCAACACTGTTGACAATCCCCATGGGCCCCCTTGGTACAGGCAGATCTAGGGCCTCTTACTCCACCCACATGCTGGGTTCCCGGGGGAGCCCCCGCCTCCTCTCTTCCCATCCCACACTGCAGGTCACTGACCTCGCTTGAAAAACACCAGGCTCACCATATAAGGAACTCAGGCCAGGCCCGCGTGCTCAGCGATGGCATCTGCTTGGTGGCCCTGCCTCATCTTGGCCCTGCTCTCTGGCTTGGCGGCCTCTGGCTTCCCAAGAAGCCCCTCCCGGCCACTGGGGGTAAGTCTGCCCCCTCTTCACCATTTGGGCTTGTCACATGGGCAGAGGCAACAGGATGGATGGTCCTCTATGTGGGGCAACGAGGAAGCAGAAGGCTAGGCAGTGAGCAACAGGGGACAGGGCTAGGTGTTGGGCTTTTAAATTTCCCTGGGCCTCTGTTTCCCCACCTGTTAAATGGGTGATGCACCAGGAATTGCTCACCTCACTGAGGGGCTCACAGGTCCACATCTGAGACAAGGGCAGAGGACTCCGGGAAAGGCTGAGCTGAGCCTAGTAGGGGTGTCTGGGGGGAAGACCTCAGGGGCTTTGGGCCAAGGGCAAGGCAGAGCGATCAGGGTATGTGGGGCAGGGAGAGAGCTGGTTTAGTTCTCCCAGCCCTGCTCCTCTGAGGAACCTGGAGACCAGCCCTCTCTGAACCTCAGTTTCCCCATCTACTCAGAGCCCTTCCTACTCTGAAGTAGCTCTGTGTGGGCCCTATGTGCAGAGGCCCCTCAAGGGGTGTGCGTATGTTGGGGGGGGGGTTCACTGCTGAACCCTGGCCTCAGCCCAGAGCCTGCTCCCAGGCCATGGCAGCCTGACCTTGGCCTGATCCCTGTGTTTGTCTTTGTTTTTGCAGAAACGGAGCCTCCCGGAAGGGGTGAGAACTTTCACCAGGGATGGGGAGGGGTGAGTCAGGGCAGGACGGAGCTGGCTGCCCAATAGCAGAAGGGGTGGGCCATAATGGCAGGTCCCTGACACTGGACAAACAGCTCCCAGCCCCCTGCCCTGTCGGACCCCCAGGCGACTCAAGACCCCTGGGAGAGAGTGCCACAGAACCACGCTCTCGGACCCCTCTGGATACAGCACAGGACCGCTCTTCCACCAGCCCTTCCCTCCACAAATGCTTACCCAGCACTTGCTGGTACCAGGGCCTGTGCACAGGACACACGTCCTCATGAAGCATCTTTATATCCTGCCAGATGTCTCCCTAGACCTTCCCTCAGTCCACTGTCCACATTGGAGAGAAGGTGTTGGGGGCATGAAGGTTGTCCCCACACACTCCCCTTGTCTGGGGACAGAATGAGGCAATTACCAAAGGAGAGGAGGAAGGTGGGCGTGTGCGGAAGTGATTTCTTTCCAAGCGGAGGTGAGCAGGAGGAGCTAGGGTGCTCTAGGGCCAGAGACTTGGTGTGGCTGAGCACAGATGATCACAGATGAGCACAGATGATCAGAGAGCCAGGACCTGCCTGCAGGACCTCAGAGCCATGGAGAAGACCGTCCTAAGGGGGATGGGGAGCAGCAGATCTCCCCACTACAGCTTGCTTCATGGTGTGTAAACAGACCCAGGGTTAAGGAGGCGGAACAGGGCCCCCTCCCTCTCCAGCCCTTTTCCCTCCCCCTCCTCTTGGCACCAACACACGCACTACTGCCCAGCATGAAGTTCTTTCTCACGGTGTAAAGCCCCATCCCCCAGTGGCTTCTTGGTGCTGAGCTCTAAGGGGGGCTGAGCTAAGGTGCCTGTGAGGCCAGCGAACAGGGAGAGGCAAAGGCTGAATCAGACAAGGGACCCACCCAACAAGGAGCCCCTGTTCTCCAAGGGGGAGAGAGGTGCTCAGAAAGGCCAGAGAATTCCAGAACCGGGGTAGATGATTGAACATGAGGATGGAAGATGCTGCCCAGGCTTCAGACACAGTGACTGGAAAACTGGGGGGCCACTTACCAGGCAGGGGTTCTGGGCTGTGCTCAGGGAGCCTGGAAGGGGAGCAGCCAGGATGAAGGCCTGGTTCCCCCAAAGCAGATCACCGCCCTCTCCTGCAGGTCGTCAATGGCATCGAGGTCTACAGCACCAAGATCAGCTGCAAGGTCACCTCTCGCTTTGCTCACAATGTTGTCACCACGAGGGCTGTCAACCACGCAGACACTGCCAAGGAGGTGTCCTTTGACGTGGAGCTGCCCAAGACGGCCTTCATCACCAACTTCACTTTGTGGGTGTCGCCATGGCAGCTGGCCCTGGGTGGGGAGGGGAGTCTGGCTCAGCATGAGCCCCCAACTCTGCTTTCTTACAGGACCATCGACGGTGTTACCTACCCTGGGAATGTCAAGGAGAAGGAAGTCGCCAAGAAGCAGTATGAAAAGGCTGTGTCCCAGGGCAAGACAGCCGGCTTGGTCAAGTAAGTGTGGACGCTCCGGACTTAGGGAAGAACATCTGGGCTACAAGGGCTCTCAGAGATGCAGGCAACAACAGCAAGAGCCATTATTATTATTGCTGCTATTATTTCATTATTATAGCAAAAGGAGCCCATAATTTTTTTTTTTACCAATAGTTTATTGTCAAGTTGGCTTCCATATAACACCCAGTTGCTCATCCCCACAGGTGCCCCCCTCCATGCCCATCTCCCCCCTCCCCCCCCACACCCATCAGTCCTCAGTTTGTTCTCACCATTCGAGTCTCTCATGGTTTGCCTCTCTCCCTCTCCCCCACTATTTCCCCCCTTCTTCTCCCCCTTTTTCCTCCGTTAAGTTCCTCCTAATCCTCCTATACGTGCAAACATATGATATTTGTCCTTCTCTGCCTGACTTATTTCGCTCAGCATAACACCCTCAAGGTCCATCCATGTTGCTACACATGGCCAGATTTCATTGTTTCTCATTGCCATGTAGTATTCCATGGTATAGATAAACCACATCTTCTTGATCCATTCATCTGTTGATGGACACTTAGGCTCTTCCCATGTTTTGGCTATTGTTGAGAGTGCTGCTATGAACATTGGGGTACATGTGCCCTATGCATCAGCATTTCTGTATCCCTTGGGTAAATTCCTAGCAGTGCTATTGCTGGGTCATAGGGGAGTTCTACTGCTAATTTTTTTGAGGAATCTCCACACTGTTTTCCAGACGAAAAGGTGCCCATAATTCTTACAACATTATCCCACTTTGAAGTGGAGGCAAGCAAGGCTCAGAGAGGGTAGGGTCTCTCCCAAGGGCCGGGGATTTGAACCGAGGGCCTGAGAAGGACTGCAGTGTCTTACACTCCCATTCAGGGCCTCAGGGAGGAAGCTGGAGAAATTCACAGTTTCGGTCAATGTGGCAGCGGGCAGCAAGGTCACATTTGAGCTAACCTATGAGGAGCTGCTCAAGAGGCACAAGGGCAAGTACGAGATGTACCTTAAGGTCCAGCCCAAGCAACTGGTCAAGCACTTTGAGGTAATCAACCCCCCTGCAGCCCCTGCTGAATCTGCCGGGGTGTGGGGGTAGGGAAGGGCCCTGGGGCAGAGCCCAGGGCAGGGTCAAGAACGCAGAAGTCTGGCCCCACCATGGCTGAGGAGCTTTGATGCTGAAGGCCATCACACTTTAGTCGTGGCATGGAGGGCAATATGGCAGGTGATGGAAGAGCCTTGGGGTCACAGACCCATCTATAACTCTTGAGGCCATTTTCTTGGTGGCAGACACCAGGCTTAGTCCTCATGAGATATCTGGAGGCTGTCCCTGTGCCCTCACTGACCATCTCAGTCACCTTGGCCTTGGCCTGGAGGCTGGCCTCTCCACTGTCGCTGAGTGACCCTTCCTTTCCTTACTCTTGCACACTCCAGATTGAGGCAGACATCTTCGAGCCCCAGGGCATCAGCACGCTGGACGCTGAGGCCTCATTCATCACCAATGACCTCCTGGGCAGCGCCCTCACCAAGTCCTTCTCAGGGAAAAAGGTAGTGGAGATGCCTCTCAGGCCTGTGGGGGGTGGTGGGCAGGCGCAGGAAGCCTGATGCTAACAGGACAGTGTGAACCCTGGGGCTTGGCCGAGGCAAGTGTGTGTGTGAGAGGGGGCGGGGGAAATGTCCGCAGCCATTTCCCTTTTCCTGGGGCGCCTTGGTCAGGAGTGAGGGTCAGGGGCTGCTAGCTGTCGATCTGCCAGAGGAACTGGGGTCTCATCTGTACCGCGGAGAAAGAGGGACCGTTTGCAAGGCCCGATCCTGTTCTACCTTGGGAAGCAGGTGGGGCAAGTTATTGTCCATTTTACAGATAAGGACACTGAGGCCACGGGGAGTCATGTAGATCTACTGACGCCACTCTGAGGGGTGACAGATGAAAAGGAATCTCTTGGCGCAGGTGGTTGGCTCCAGTTCCCGAGGTCCCCAGCTGTTTCAGGAGCCTTGTTTGTTGTGGGCAGTGAATGAATGAATGTTTACAAGAATAGCAAACCTTAGTCATTCGGGACTCCCAAGTGGAAGCCAGAGGAGCACAGCACAGATGGCTCCTGGCTTCTGCAGGGCAGCGCTTTTGCCCTGGGTCCCCTGCCCCCCATCTTTCCCCTCCCCTTCTTCTTGCCACCAATACACGCAATACCACCCAACACAAAGTTCCCCCTCTTGGTGCAAACCCCTCCCTGAGTGGCTTCTCGGTGCTGAGCTGAGGAGCCTGTGGGGCCCGGTGAATAGGAAGAGACAAAGGCTGAACCGGACAAGGTCCCTGCCTGCCAAGGAGCCCCTGGTCCGAGGGGGACAGAGGTGCTCCGAAAGGCCAGAGCATGCGGGCTGGCGGCAGGACTGCCCAGGCGCCTACCTGCGGGCTCCTCCTGTGGGGGCTTGGCCTCACTCCGCAGGGCAGAGCAGAGTCGACAGGCCCTGGCCACGCTGAGCGAGGTCCTCCACCACCTCCCGCAGGGCCGCGTGTCCTTCACGCCCAGCATGGACCAACAGCGTTCGTGCCCAACCTGCGCAGACTCCCTCCTCAACGGAGATTTCATCATCACCTACGACGTGAACAGAGAGTCTCCGGCCAACATACAGGTACCTGCCAACTGGCTCTGCCGGGATGGCGGATTCTCCATCACCCCGATGGGGTGAGGACTGGTGTGGGAGGAGCTGCAGCTGCCTCTTGTCCCCAGACCCCCGTTCTCTGCCCAAGACCAAGTTTTCTGTGCAGCCTGGGGATGGAGGACAGTCCAGGGCCTTTGCGTGGCACCCCATGGTGGGTGGGAAAGAACAGCACTTTCTGGAGCTGGTAAATGTCTGGCTTCTATTTGCAAGAGTCGCTAAAAGCAGATTGTCTGCAGTCTCTCTCTCTCCCCTTTCCAGATAGTCAATGGCTACTTTGTGCATTTCTTTGCACCTCAAGGCCTTCCCGTGGTGCCTAAGAACGTGGTCTTTGTGATTGACGTCAGCGGCTCCATGCATGGTCGGAAAATGGAGCAGGTGTGCTTCTCACTGAAAGTGGGGGTGGCAGGGGGAGGGAGACATATTTATCTGTAAGTGGAGGAAGCTGAGATTTCCATTGAAAGAGGAGGAAGAGGGACAGGATCCAAAAATTTAAAAAGGGGGACACAGAGCATCTGGCCCCTTTGGTTGTAGAGAGCGCAGGCCCCAGCGCCAGCCGCGCAGGAAGACAGCTGGCCGTCCACGGCTCGTTCCCAGCTTCCTGTCTGGACGCCCTTCTCTTTCCCAGACAAAGGATGCCCTCCTCAAGATCCTGGAGGATATGAGAGAGGATGACTACCTGAATTTCATCCTGTTCAGTGGGGATGTGACCACCTGGAAAGACACCTTAGTTCAAGCCACCCCAGAGAACATCGAGGAGGCCAGGGCATTTGTGAAGAACATTGATGATCGAGGAAGTATGAGTGGAGGGAAGGGCAGACGCATCTTGTCATCCCCCTTGGCCCGAGCAGTCTGCCTCCCCTGTGCCTTGAGACAGAGCCTCTCTTGGTCTAGGTCCTGCAGACCTCAGCTGGGGGTAGAGGTGGGATGGGGGGCGGCTCAGGCTTGTTATTGGGGTGTCTTCTTTGCAGTCTAGGGGAGTCCATTCTTCCTTTCTCTAATCCATGATCCTGGAGCCCCCCTGGTCCTGGCAAGATAATGCCACAGAGTACCCTTATCTTGGGCTGTTTCTTAAGGCAAATGACAAATGACATCAACACTGTTCCCCTCTCCTCCCAGCCAGCGGGCCTGGCAGTTCACCTGATAAGTTTTCCAAACTGCTTTTACAATCACCTTGCGGCAGCCCTGACAGGCTGGTCCGTTTGTGCCCAGTGATTCACCACTTGCTGATTCACTCCATCAATATCTACTGAGTACCAGGGCTCATTGGCTAACAGGGTCCTCAGGCCCAAGAGCAGGGCCTGCTGTCCCGATCTCCTCCACCCTGGTACTGAGGACACCTTCCCATTGTTCTGTCTGTCTGTGTGCCAGTGACCAACATCAACGATGGGCTGCTGAGGGGCATCGACATGCTGAACAAGGCCCGGGAGGAACACAAAGTCCCCGAGAGGAGCACCTCCATCATCATCATGCTGACCGACGGGGACGCCAATGTTGGTGAGGCAGGCGGGTGCAGCTCTGAACCAAAGCCAGCGTGCTGCAAGATTCTGGGTGGCTCTCCCCACAGTCCCCCATGGGGACTTGTGAACTCTTCAAGGGCACAGCCACTCCCTACCAACGGCCACCCCTGCCCCAAACACCAGCTGGGCCCATGCAGATGTCAGATATCTCCAAACAGAGCCGATCCAGCTAGTTGCTGGGACTGGGGCTGGGGTGTGAATACCCCTTTCTCCTGCAGGTGAAAGCAGACCCGAAAAAATTCAAGAGAATGTACGCAATGCCATTGGGGGCAAGTTTCCCTTGTATAACCTGGGCTTTGGCAACAATCTGAATTATAACTTCCTGGAGAGCATGGCTCTGGAGAACCATGGGCTGGCCCGGCGCATTTATGAAGATTCCGATGCCAATTTGCAGTTGCAGGTATGTTTGTCCTCCATACCCCCAGGAACGAGGAGCTCATTGTTTCCTCAGACAGCTGTTCCACCGAGTGACCATTTCACTTGCTAAAAAGGGCCTCCTCTTGGGCTGACATCTACCTCTGGCTCCCTCTTATCCATCAGTGGTGGTTGATTTCGTCCTCAGGCTACACGCAATAGACCTGCTTCCCCCACGGGATTGCCAGATCAAATACAGGACACCTGGCCAAATATGGGTTTCTGGTAAATAGTGAACAATTTTTAGTGTAAGCACGCACCCAAATATTGCATAGCATGCTGCGTTAGTTTGCCAAGGCTGCCATAACAAAGTACCACATGCTCGTGGGGGGTGGGGGGACTGCAACAACAGAAATTGTTGCCTCACAGTTCTGGGGGCTAGAAGCCCAATCGACCCTGTCAGCCGGGCTGTTTCCTTCTTAGGGCTGGGGGGGAAGGGTCTGTTCCAGGCCTCTCTCCTTGGCCTGTAGATGGCCACCCTGTCTTTTCCCATCATCTTCCCCATGGGCCTTTCTGTCTCTGGGTCCAAGTTTCCCCCTTTCCCTAAGGACACCAGATATATTGATGGGGACCCATCCCAAAGGCCTCATTTTAACTTGATCGCCTCTGTCACTACCCTCATCCCCAAAAAGGTCACGTCTTGAGAGAAGGACTTTAACATGTATGTTGGGGGCACACAATTCATCTCGTAACAGACAAACTTAGACTAAACATTAATTCGTTATTTACCCGACATTCAAATTCAGCTGCAGCTGCACGTCCTGTATTTTCATCTACGAAGCTCGGCAACCCCATTCCTCCCCAGTGCAGGTGACGGTGGCTGAACCTTTGCAGAGGACGCCTCCCTTCCCCCCCATGACTCTGTGCCTCTGCCTGTCTCTCTTGATCTCTGTGCTCTTGCTCCTCTGGTCGGCCTTTCCTCCTTTCCTTTTCTCTTTTTTACTTTCATTCCAACAAAAATTTCTCGAGCACTTTCTATATGCCAGGAACAAGGTCCTTACCTTTCTATTCTTCCCAGGCTCTACCTGGTGGAGCCCCCTCCAGGGTGGGAAGGCTCCCACAAACTGAAGGATACCATCAGGGCCACGAGGAAGTGAAGATCAGGAGCGACGACTGGCCCAGCCTGGGGGACTCAATGCCCAGGGAGGCGCCAGTGGGCACCCGCCTACCCCGTCCTCTCCAGATTTGCTTGTGGCCTGATATGACCAGGTCCCTCTTCTGGACTCCAGGGTTTCTATGAGGAGGTGGCCAACCCGCTGCTGACAAGCGTGGAGGTGGAGTACCCGGAGAATGCCATCCAGGACCTCACCCAGAATGCTTACAAGCACTTCTACGATGGCTCTGAGATCGTGGTGGCTGGGCGCCTGCTGGACGAGGACATGAACAACTTTAAGGCGGATGTAAAAGGCCATGGGGTGAGCTGGGCCAGGGCCAGAACGAGTGCTGTGGATGGGGGATCGGCACCCATGGGCCTCAGCCTCCTGCCTGAGGGTCCAGCGGTGGCGGCCCCCAACCTGGGTCCAGCCGGTCCAGGCCTCCAGCCCTCCAGCCTCTGGCCTCCTCTCACCCCCACCTTAGGCCATCAATGATCTGACCTTCACAGAGGAGGTGGACATGAAGGAGATGGAAAAGGCCCTGAAGGAGCAGGATTACATTTTTGGGAACTACATCGAGCGGCTCTGGGCCTACCTCACTATTGAGCAGCTGCTGGAGAAACGGTGATCCTGGCGACCTCCACACAGCCAGGCCCCACACCTGGGCCTCCCCACTGCCCCACCACTTAGTGTGCTTGCCCCCGTGCTGGCTTTGCTCTGGGGGAGCACAAGAGGAGGAAGACTCAGCCTCACCCATCCCAGCTGCCTTGCCCTCTCCTCAGCCCAGCCCCACAGAACGTTTTCCCAGGCACAGCACAGCCTGACACTGGGGGCTCAACAGCACCCCGGGAGCACCTTGAGGGCAGGGGTAGGCCTCAGCACCCTGTATTCCATACCTGGCATGGGCCCACAATGACGGTGAGGCTGAGCACAACTAAAGGCTTGGAGCCTTGCCCTCAGTCCCCAGAAGGCAGAGCTTGGGTCCATTTGCAAGCACCATGTCAGCCTTCCTTTAGGTGGGATTTGCCTCTAACGCCCCTGGTGCAGGGTCTGGCACATGCTGAGTGCACAGGACACGGACACTATCATGAGTGATTGTTGTGATACCATTTTGTGCCCTTTGTATCTTATCATGGGGAAACTGAGGCCCAGCCTCAGACATAGCCTGTCCATCTGTCCCAGGGAGCTGGTGAACCAGTCTTTTTCTTTTTCTTTTTTTTATATATATATATTTTTTATTTATTTCTAGAAGAGAGAGAGAGACAGCGTGAGCAGGGGAGGTTTTAGAGAGAGAGGGAGTCACAGACTGAAACAGGCTCCAGGCTCTGAGCTGGCAGTCAGCACAGAGCCCGATGCGGGGCTCGAACCCACGAACCGCGAGATCATGACCCAAGCGAAAGTCGGACGCTTAACCGACTAAGCCACCCAGGCGCCCCGAACCAGTCTTTTTCTGAGTGCTAGTGGGTTCTACCCTAGGGAAAGGCATTCCCAGGCTGCCTCTGGGGCACTTGTCCTGGTTCTGGGAGTCACAGCAGAGGGGGTCAGGCAGGGAAAGGTTCTTGGACTGACTCTCCTGCCCCTCCCCACAGCAAGAATGCCCATGGTGAGGAGAAGGAGAACCTCACAGCCCAGGCCCTGGACCTGTCCCTCAAGTACCACTTTGTGACTCCGCTGACCTCCATGGTGGTGACCAAGCCTGAGGACAACGAGGACCAGACAGCCATCGCTGACAAGCCCGGAGAAGGTGGGCATGGAGAGTGGAGGCCAGAACTTGAAGGGCTTCCAGGCCACCAGGGCCTTGAGTGCCCAGAAGAGGAATGAGCCAGGCTGCTGAGACCGAGGCCTGCAGAAGACGGGCAGGTCCAGGGGGCCAGAGGGAGATGTGGCCAAGGGCGGGGAAGGGTGTGGTGAATCCATCGGCGTGGACAGTGAGTGGGGGTGGGAATAGGAGCCTCTGGGTCTCTAAAGGGATGTGAGTCACGGGACACCTTGCTCAGGGTCATTTCAAGGAAAGAGACTTTGGCTGTAGCCTGGAAGGGCTCAGTTAGACCGGAAGCAGCACTTGCAGCTTGAAAGTTAGTCCCAGAGCATGCGCGTGGGGGTTGTGAGAGGAAAGGGCCTTGTGCTCTGGGGGCTGACCCCGGCCTGCTCAACCTGACTCCAAGAGGGGACTCCTAAGCGTCCCTGTACCGGGGCGCAGGGAGCCAGGGGGTGGCACAGGCAGGCACAGGAGCCAAAGAGCTGGTCTAGGCCCGGCCTCTGGCCTGTAGGAGCTCCTGGCTCCAGGCGACACACAGTTGTGCGGGGGTGGGGGTGGGGGTGGGGTCTGCTGTTGGCTAGGAGGCCCACAGCCTGGGGCTGGCGTTGATGCCGACACCAGGAGTCTGTGGCTCCTAACACATTCCTCCTCCTCCTCCCACACAGGGCCTGCAGATACAGAAGGTGAGCTTCAGCCAGCGGTTGGAAGGGGTGTCCTAGGAGGGGGACAAGAGAACCAACTGCCCATCCCAGGGAGGGGCCCTTAGGACCCCTGCGATCAGGTCCTGGTCTGCCACCAACCTGTGAGGCGCCTTGGTCCAGGCTCTGCCCTCTCTGAGCCTCATCAGGTTCTCATCAGTTGTTTGGAGGCGGCTTCCCCTTACTAAGGAGGGACGATCAGTATGAGACCATTCTGTGACCTTTAAAAGCAAATTCTCACATCAGACACTGGCACTCCATTAATCCCAGAGCAACCCTCTAAAGGAGTCCTCTCATGGTTCCCACTTTATAGTGAGGAAACTGAGGCCGGGAGAGGCTAAGTCTATTTGTTCGAGGACTTAGTCAGCAGGTGGCCAAGCTGGGATTTCAGCCCAGGCAGCCTGGCGCCTGTGCCCACTCACAGCACTCTGTGCATCTCTTGTTATCAAATTGCATCCTTGCCCCCCAGTAAGCCCACCACCACCAGGCAGGGCCTCCCAGCCCCTTCCAGCCTGGGCCGCCTCCACTGATAGGTGGTTCAATCCGAGAAGCACATATGGACCAGGTCATTGCTCTTCCCTCAGCACAGCCCTGTCAAATGTAGTCATGGTGTGCACACATGTGTGCATGAGTATGTGTGTGTGTGGGTTACTACCAAGGACAACAGACAGTTGTGAGCTTCACCCCATCTGGGACCCCCAACTGGAGAGCGGGATTTCGGGGTATAGGACGGTGTCTGCCATGAACACTGTTCACGACAGGGAAGCAGACGATCTCATGGCATACTTAGTAGCACATCCCAATGCCATGCCCATGGCATAAAAATGACATCCATGTTACCACCAGCCCCAGAAAGGAACTCCCTGGGCATGCTCCCATTTCTAAAGCCTATATGAGGAGTCACAGTCCAGCCCTCTGTCTGCCCGGGTTGGGGCTCTCCTGGAGATCGGTAGCTCCAAGCCAGGTAGAAGGCATGGGGCTGGGGGAGAGGGAGCCCTCGGACCCAGCTCATGACTGCCCTTCTGCTGCCTTTTTCAGTGGCCCGCTCCATGGCTTACCTGAGTGAGTATATGGCAGCAGCCCCAGCCCCCCCTACCCACAGGGCATCTGCCCAGAGAGTGGCCCCCTGCGCATTCTCCTCCAGACTGCTTCCTGAATCCACTCTCTGCAACAGGCAGATGGCTGGGATCCCGAGGAGATGGGAGTTGGTTTGAGAGTATGGGGAAGCGGGAAGGGAAGGTGCATGAACCCGAGTCCTGATGGGGTCCTGGCACCTCCCAGGCCCGCTTGTTTAGCTCGGCCTCTCTCCCTTTGGGTCCACAGCCAGCTACCAGCCTCCTCAAACGCCCTACTACTACGGTGAGTTCCCCTGGCTCCTCCCAAAGTGAGACCCAGGCCCCAGAGCCCCAAGCCTCCTACCTGTTAGGAGTCTCTCCACAGGGGCCAAGAGGGCAGGGGAGGACCTCCTGGAACAGTGAGAGGTCTGGGGAGCCAGCCCTTTCTCTGATGTGCTCTCAGTGGATGGGGACCCCCACTTCATCATCCAAGTCCCGCAGAAGGACGATGCCATCTGCTTCAACATCGATGAGGAGCCAGGCACAGTGCTGCGCCTCATCCAGGACCCCATCACAGGTGGGGACTGCGGGCCGGAGCTGGGGCGGTCCTCACTCTGCCCCTGATGTCCCCTCTTTCTGTGTGGCTTACTCCTTGAGGGGCTGCCTGTAGCCACAGGTTCACCAAGTCCCCAGGACCCAGTGGTGTTGGAGAGATGGTTAGGGGTGAGGGTGGCCCAGGTGAAGCCTGTGTCCAGGAAGTAGTGTTGCTCTGAACACACAGGTCTGCAGTTCAGGCCCTCGACTACCAGCGGGACCCAGGACTGTCTAGGAACAGGGAGGGCTGGCTCTGAAGTCCAGGTCTCATCTTGGGGACCCCACTCTGCCCCACCCCCAGCAGGTCTGGCTGGAGGACAAAGTGCATCCTAAAAACCAGCCTGGACGCAGAAAGGTCTCACTGGCCCCTCACCACCCCATCCCTCCGGCAGGCCTTACAGTTAACGGGCAGATCATTGGCGAGAAGGGAGGCAACTCTGACTCCAAGACCAGAAAGACTTACTTTGGCAAGCTGGGCATTGCCAATGCTCACATGGACTTCCAGATGGAGGTGACGCCGGAGAAGATCACCCTGTGGAATGGAGCTGCACAGAGCACCTTCAGCTGGCTGGACACGGTCACAATCACACAAGATGGGTACAGCCCCGCTCTTGGATCTCGGAGGTCTAAGGAGCTTCTGAGGGATTTGGACAAATCCCAGGACAGAAGACCCACAGAGGTTACAGGAGAGACTGGTGGCCTCAGAGTTCAGCCCTTGCCCAGGGAAGGGTGACCGCAATGGCCCCAGCCAGAAGTGGTAGCTGGACAGTTCACAGGACTGATCTTTTTAAAAAAATGTTTATTTATCTTCCAAGAAAGAGGGAGAGAGGGAATCCCAAGCCCAAGCCAGCTCCACACTGTCAGCATAAAGCCCGACTCAGAGCTCAGTCTCACGAACCGTGAGATCATGACCTAGGCCTAAACCAGAGTTAGATGCTTAACTGACTGAGCCAGTCAGGTGCCCCCACAGGACTGATCTTGAGGGAAGGGCTGTGTGGACATAAGCATTAGGGGACCTACCTACAATCTGATAACACACTAATCTTCATCTTCAACTTCTCTAGCTAAACTGCTCAGCCTCTCCTAGGTCTTCAAGTCACTGGGAGCCTAGTGGATAGGGCAGGGCATTACTCCCAGTGAAGCTCAGAGAGGTATGGAACCTACCCCAGGTCACACAGGAAGCCAGTGGCTGAGCTGAGGATTGATCCCATGTCTCCAGACTCCCAGGACAGCCCTGTCTGCTTACGGAAGAACAAGGATCCACTCAGTAGAGGGCATAGTCAACACGCGTGAGGCATCTTTTCTCCAACACCTCTGAGATAGTTTCCAGAGTGTGTGTGCTCAGGTGCCATGTAAGGAGAAGGCCCTATCGAGATGCCTTTGGTTCAGATACCCGGTATCATGGCTGCCACTGGGCCCCACTTGCTGACCTCCTTCTTCTTCTCTCCTAGGCTGTCTGTGACAATCAACAGGAAAAAGAATATGGTGATATCCTTTGGAGATGGGGTTACTTTTGTGGTTGTCCTGCACCAGGTGTGGAAGAAGCATCCTGTCCACCAAGACTTTCTGGGCTTATATGTGGTGGACAGTCACCGGATGTCGGCACAAACACATGGGCTGCTGGGTATGGAATGTTCCAGCTTCAGATTGTTCAGGACACATGGTAGAGGGGAAAAGCCACATGAAAGATTATCCTAGTTGCCCTGGACTGAGCACGCAACACCCAGTCAGCCTCTGCATCAATCCCGGAAGGCTAGTGGCTGTCATACTTATGGTGATGGCAGAGGCTGACAGTGCGCAGGGGCTGACAGAGTGAATGTTTTTGTTCCCAGGACAATTCTTCCATCCCTTGGACTTTAAAGTGTCCAACATCCACGCAGGCTCTGACCCCACAAAGCCAGATGCCACAATGGTGGTGAAGAACCATCGGCTGACGGTCACCAGGTGACAGAACTCTGACATCCTCACCCTGCCCAGTAATAAGACAAGAGGAGAGAGCCCTCTCCACCCATACACATTGGCCTGGAAGTCTCTTGTCTCCTGTGGGGCATCTATTCTCATTTCCCTCTGGGGTCCTGACCTCCTCGCCCCCTCTAGGCTCCTCCTAATCAGGAAAAGGCCAAACTTGGCCCCCCAGAGGGAGTTAATCATTTGATCTCTTTCTTGACCAAAGAGTTTTGGACTCAGAACTCATGCCCTTTTCCAGCCTTAGGTCCTTGAGCATAGCAGCCATCTTGCCCACCCTGGATATATCACAGTGTCTCTTTCCTTTTTCCCAGGGGTTCCCAGAAAGACTACAGGAAGGATGTCAGCGTCGGCACCAAGGTTGCCTGCTGGTTTGTCCACAACAACGGGCAAGGGCTGATTGACGGTGTCCATAGTGACTACATTGTCCCCGACCTGTTCTGAGCAGACGTGCCAGCTCCTGCTGAGACAGCTGGCCCAGCTCACCTGGCCTCTGGAACAGGGGCATGGACCAGGGTCTCAGGGAGGGTTGTGACAATAAAGCCCGAGGACACAGCCACCGGCCTCTGCATGTCTCTCTGAGCCCCGGCTCCAGGGATGAGGCAGTTGGGGCTCAAGGTAGCTCAAGTAAGGGGCTGGCTACTAGAAAGGCAGTTCCCTGGGGCTCTCCATGGATATGGGTGGAAGATGGGGTAGGTTGGCACTTTGGGGAGCCACAGGTATGATGGTTTGGGAAGTGAAAAAACAAAAACGGACTCGGGTGTGAAGGGGCTGAGAAGTGGAGAAGAGTTGAGTGCATTTCAGAGTCCAGGAGGGTAATAAGAAAAGTCAGAGGTCAGGCTTAGTAGCCCCCATCAGGACCCACAGGCCTGAAGATCCTTCTATGATGCAGAAGCAGGGAGTGCTCTGGGGCAGACATGGCCTGCAGCTCATGACAGGTGTCCTTCAGCCCTCCATCTTCCCGTTATCTAGCCATCAACCCCCACCCACCCACCAGTCCACTAGCCATCCAGCCATCTATCCATTCATCAGATAAACCCAACATTCTGGGCTAGAATCTGGGGCCACACAGCTTAGTGACCATTTCCTCTTTGCTTTGGCGCCCCAAGTTTGCGGCGGCTAGGCTGGAAATCCCTAAGATCCTCCAATCATGGTGACTGCCCACTCCACCCCAACGGTAAGTCCTGGGTGAGATCGGAGGTCAGTTAGAGATTCCCAGAGTAGGGGCTCTCAGGGCCCTCAGCCTAGACAACCCTCTCTCACCTGGGCAACTGCAACAGCCCTTCTCCGGTCTCCCTGCTTCCACAGAAAGACTCTGTAGAGCAGAACTGATCATCACTCCCTGCCTAAAACCTTAGCAATGACACCTCTCACCCCCTGATCTCAGGAGAAAGGCCATTGTCCTACCTATGGCCTGTCCAGCCTTATCAACCCCACATACCAGGTGTCTCCCCTCACTTTCAGGGTTCCAGACGCACAGACTGCTTCCAGGTCCACGAACCTAGCCCCTCATGTCCGAGATCCTTTGTCTCCACAGTTCTCACTGCCTGAGGGGCTATGGGTATGCCGGGCAGAGGGCACCCATTGCAAAAAGCAGTGGGCAGCTTTGCCTGATGGCAAAGCAGGGACCACAACCTCCTGGATGAGGTTTGAGTTAGACTGGGAATGGCCACAAATGCCAGTGCGGGTGTGGGGGCGGGGGGGGGGGTCTGGCGATGGGTCACCGGGAAGTTCCCCTACCTCCCACTCCAGGGTCCCATCTGCCTGAGTCAGAACAGAGATCCCCAGGGTCTGGGGGCCTGGCAGAGGGTACTGGGGAGGCCAGTCCAGGAGAAAATCTAAGTGGCCAGGCCCCACTCCCCACTGGGTCCTAGGTTGACTGAGGAACCATGTACTTTAAACCAGTCAGTTTTCACATCTGTAAAATGGAGAGAAAGATCCTGCCAGATGGCAGTGAACAAAACAGCAAAGGGTACGGAGCTCCATTCACCTGTTCACAGAGGATACCTGCCCTGCAAGTGGGGCCAGGCCAGAAAGTTGCCCATGACCCCTCCAGTGTTCACCAGTTCCACAGCCCAGCCCAGCTGCTGGGGTCTGGAGGGTGAGTTCGGGGTGGGCACTCATCTTGCAACCCAGTTTATCAGAGCCCTGGTCTGAGCCCTGAGTGACCTCCACAAGGCAACGCAGCCTTGACCCCAAACTGCCCCCCAGGCTCCATGGAGATGCAGCGACTCAGTGGGAGTGTTCCTGTGTATTTGGCAAATCTGCAGCTGGAGACCCCTCCCACTGGGCTCTCCTCTGATCCTTCTAGAAACACCCACTCTGCATACATCCTATAAAGCTCTAGAGCTGAGAAAAGAATGCTCTCCTCACTGATCTAGTTTGCTTCCTCTCAGCAAGCAAGTGAGCTCATTTTCTCCTTTCTCCTGGCTGCCAGGAAGCTCAGCACAAAGCTTTGTGCTGCTGTAGCTTGCCTTACCCTGGTGCCTGTGATCTAGCTCTTCCTCTGGTTGTTTTTTTTTTATTATTATTATTCTCTTTCTCATGGTTTTGCATTTGTTCTCTTCATCCTTTTTATTTGTAAGCCAAAGACATGTGTCATTTTTTTTTTTAATGTTTTATTTATTTCTAGGAGAGAAAGAGACACACAGCGTGAGCAGAGGAGGGTCAGAGAGAGAGGGAGTCACAGACTGAAACAGGCTCCAGGCTCTGAGCTGGCAGTCAGCACAGAGCCCGGCGCGGGGCTCGAACCCACAAACCGCGAGATCATGAGCTAAGCGAAAGTCAGACACTTAACTGACTAAGCCACCCAGGCGCCTCACATGTGTCATTTTTAAAGAAGTAGGTGGAGGAATTGTAAATGTTTAGGTATGCTTTGTCTGTGTAGGAATGGGGTGCAATCTTTGGGGTGCCTACCCCTGGAGCATGGATGGGAGAGCAGATCCCCAGCAGCCCAGGGCTCTGGAGCACCCTCATGAGACTCGAGGCTCCTGGGGACAGATGCTTGCTTCCTCCCTGGGCCCGGGACCTCATCTCTGTCTCCCCCATCTACCAGTGCTAGCCTCTTGACCAGGCGGTGAGCAGACAGGCCTGATCCTGAGCACAGGTGTGAAGATCAAACTGTGTCATGCAAATCCCATCACCAAGGGGCCCAAGAGCTTGCTGAGAAGTTGGAGAGTTGGTCTGTAAAGAACTTCTACCCAGTTTGTGCCCACTCAGGGCCATTTGTGTTTCTAACAAGAACTTCTACCCACTTCACGCTTTTTCTTCTTCTTTTTCTGTTTTTTTAGTCAAAGCTGGTTTTCACAGACTCAGTGACCATCAAGCAGACTAAACCTCTGCTCTTAGAGAATGTTCTCCTGCCCCAGACTCCCAGCCGAGGGCTGCAGTAACATTTTAAATGGGTGGTTTAATCTCTTTAAATTTCAGTTTCTCTGCTTGTAAAATGAAGAGATTGGACTGAAAGTTCTTCATGGGCCTTACTGGCCACAGATCTTCGAGGGGCTCACAGTGGAAGATTCTAAAGGGATTCTGAGGCCTGGGGATGTGGCCAGACACAACCACAGATGTCCATTTCCTGGGCTCACAGCACCTTTATTTGGAATGAGTAGGAATATCCCTCCCCATCACGGTCCAGGCCCCACACAGGCAGTCTTCTAGTCATAGGGTGGCAGCTCTCTGTGCCACCTGGGGGAGGGGCATAACCCCTCCCACATAACTACAGCTCCACGGACCAGCAGGAAATCTCTGTTCCTGGGGAGCCCTCTTGGTAATCCAGCTTGAGCACTCTGGGATGGATACATGGACAGACAGAAAGATAGGTGGTCACCAAATCTCAGGTGTGGTGGGAAGGGACAGAGGCGGCTGGGGTTAGGAACGTGGAGGGTAGAGAGTCTGGGGGGGGCCTTAAAATTTCCTCCAGCACAGGGTGACAAGGCCCGGTCACCCAAGTGGACCCAGCTGTGTACGGTCTTCAGGGCCCAGGGCTCTGAGAATTCGGGAGGAGTTCCCTACTGCCCCTGACTCACCTTAGTGATCTCTGGGCTGGGGTACTTTCAGTAAGTCTGAGCTGACTGTCCTCTGTGAGGTCACTGAGGGCTGGGTCAGAGATCTCTAAAGTATCAGCCTTTGCCCTCACTGTCTCTAGTTTCCAGGCAAGGACAGAGGAGTAGGGCCGCCCGCCCAGCCCAGCTCCCGGCCTCCCAGCCCCCACACCCCACCAGGCTCAGCGGCCTGCCCGCGGAGTCACCTGGTAGCAGAGTAGTCACGGCCCTGAACACTCAGTGTTCGCCTGCTGTCATCTGCCGCTTCTGGGGGCCCCCAGAGCACATCCTGGTAGAACTGGCCTGAGACACAAAGGGTGGGTCAGCAAAGAACAAAGATGGAGGTTGGGAGACACACAGAGGTGAAGGGCGCAGGCAGAGGTGGCTTCTGAGGGTGCCCTGAGCCATGGGCAACATACCAAGGGTCCCACCAACGTGGCTAGAGAAGCGGTCGGTGTCCCGCAGAAGGAGCCGCAGTCCTGCCCCAGGGCCATCCCAAGGGAGCAGGCCGATGGTCACTTTGCCTGGGCTGCTGAGCAGCAGGAGTCCCGTCTTGTCCATGGTCATGTTGAGGCTGTGGGGACACCCGTGTCCTGAGCAACTGAGGTGGGAGTGGCTTTGGGTGGGAAGTCCCTTAAATGTTCTGGGCTTCACCTTCCTCACTGGTAAACTGGGACCATCTTGGAGTATTATTTATAAAATAAAACGGATTCCTTTCCCTCCCTGGTTTTCTTAGATTAGTTTCTTATAAATTAGTTTTATATGATTTAGGCAATTGTCTGATACATTCATTCTATCCCTTTCATTTTTATAGCTAGTGCCACTTCCTTCTGACGGTCAGTGTTACTTATGTCTAGAAGAGCAGGTCCCTTTTCATTCTATCCCGTCCTTTTTTACTTAAGACAATCTTTGAAATTCTTACCTTTTTTGTTTTCTTAGGAATGTTAGGCCCCTGTAAGCATGCTGAATAGGGCCCTGCTATAACCTCAGAGGTTATTTTAAATGGAACTGCCTTAAATTTACACTGTCCTTGATTCAATGTACAAGATGTGGTCTGTGTTCCCTGAGGTGTATCTTCTGTAGCTCATGAAAGTATTTGGACTTTCCCTCACTGCAGGTGATAGAAATTCTTTATTCTACCGTCTAGTGTGCATGTCTAAGGCACACAAACTCTGTCATTGTTCATGTATTTATCAGATAATAGGAAACTTTAAGATCTTTCATGAAATTGGATGGTTTTTGGGCGAGCCCCTCAGGTTTCCTAGGCACCCACTCATTTGTCAAGTGGAAATCAGTCTCTACAGTGTGGCACAGTGAGAGGGCAGAGGGCAAGGCTCTCTGTACTCAGTATAGGCTGGGGGGCTGTGCACTGCTCAGAGAGGGCCAGGCCCCTCGGCCCTGCTCTCAGGCCCCTGGTGGCCTCCAGAGCTGGCAGGCTGCCTCTGGAAAACTCTGTGGTGGGGCAGCCTCACCCAGAAGAGGTGGTCATCCACCTCCATTACCCACCAGCTGCCCAGTGTTTGATGCCAGATAGACTTGTCTCGTCACAGCTCCAGGAGTATGTTAAGGATGACATTCATAGCCTCACCCAGGGGACAGTACTCTCCAGCTTCTCGTTATTGTCATCACTGCCTCACCACACAGACAGCATGGCCCTCCACGGTACCCAGTGGACACCACACTGTCCAATGGGCACAGTACTCCTGGATCACATCGTCTCACTGGACCTTCTCCTCAGCCCTCTGGTTATGAGTGAGGAGACTGAGGAGCTAAGCAGCCTGCCCAGAGTCACACAGGACTGGCCACAGAGCCAGCTCCAAGCCACACTGGGCCCCACATCAGGTAGTGATCCCGTGTTAGGTGTGAGGGCAGCTGGGTCCCAGCACGACCCCTCTGTGCCCTCCAGAGCAGGAGGGTAAGGGCAGGGCTCTCCGCATCTCAGTCCCTCCTGTGGAGCCCAGTCCCACTGCAAGAGACTCACATTCAGCCACCCCATCCCCAGGCCCATGGGCCCAGGTCACCCGTCAGCACTGTCACCAGTGAACTAATGTAGCCACAGAGGTACCCAGCCGGGGGCCTACCTGGGTATCACCGAGAACAGCGTCTCCTTCCACTTATAGGCAGAGTTTCTTCGGTTCCGAGTCACTACCACATGCTCAGGGGAGGCACGGACCTGCAGCTGGGGGTTCTTCAGGGTCACCTCAATCCACGAGAACTGGGCCTTCTCCGTCTCATACTGGCCAGTCACCTCAACCCCTGAGAGGGCCAGGAGCAGAGAGGTCAAGGCCATGGCCCGAGTGGGGCATTGGCCTGGATGAGAGGTCCACCCAAACCCCTTCTCACCAGCTCACCTTCTTAGTCCCCTTTTCCCAACGCTTCCTCCCACAAACTCTCCCTGACCCCCTGGTTTCATATGGCTTTGGAAGGCCCCCAAATCCTCAGTGATGGCCACCTCCAGACGAGCCCTTTGAGAAGGCAGAGCCTGTCTGAAATCAACAAATATTCATAAAGCCCCTGCAGTGTGGCTGGCCGCACGAGAGCGAGATGGAAAAGGAGTGATGCCCAGGCTGTGGGAGCAAACAGGCCACAGCCTGGTGAGATGAGTGGTAGACTGCGTGGTGCTGGGAGGAATGAGGAGCCATGGGTGCTCCTTGGCTCTGGGTGGTTCTGCAGGAATGTGCGGGCATCCCCACGTGCTGTGCAGGCAGAGTGTCCTCACATCTGACCTGATGCTTGGTTCAGCCAGTAAGATCCTTCCGGGGGCTGGGAGTGTAGGCCTGGCTAGCACACCTACCTCCTCCTCCCATTCAGCTGCTCTACACCCTCCAGAGTCCTATCAGTACCTTCCTCTGCCCAGGGGGCCCCCACTTGTCTGTCAAGGCCCAGTCATTCCTGTATGACCCCGTGAAGCCCCCCTGATCCTCAGACAGCTCTTGTCTCCTCCTCTGGGATCACCCACATCACTGTGGGCACTGACTATGGGCCTCTGAGCTTATGTATGCCCCCCACCCCTGAAGTATGGCAGCGCCGGGGACAAGTCCACATCTGGTCTCCCTGGAGTGCCCAGGTCACCCAGACCTGCGTATGTCATGCTCAGGGGAAAGTCTGCGGGGTGGACTTATAAGTGCAAGTGTCTGTGCTCAGAGGCATGGCTACACCGTGGTCTGGGACAGGCCCGCACGGGGTAAGGTATGTCTCCATGGGTGGGTGTCTCATCATTGTCTCTGGGGTGGTGAGTGGTGGGGAGTGGTGTCTGGGTTTCTCTGGGTGGATGGTTGGATCTGCACCTCTCACCTTGGTCAGGGTCTGAGAGCAGGTTCATTGGCCCCTGAGAGTGCTTGATGTCCACACAGAGGCGGCTGACACTCTGTCCGGGCAGTGTCAGGATGACAGAAGGTGCCTGGATGGGGGCTGGGACAGCAGGTGTCGTTCCTAGGGCAGGCAGAGCAGGCTGGGAGGTAAGGCAGGGAGGGGGCTGAGGGGGGCTGGCGACTTACCTGGGGGTGAGTCTGTCTTGGCTGACTCTGAAAGAAGAAAAAGGCTGAGTTTAGACAATGGCAATGGCAATGGGCAATGGCAGGGGAGGGACTGAGAAGTGGACGCCTGGGGCCAGGGCTCCCTCTCAACTGCAATGCTGGGAAACCCGTGACAAGCCCGTAGAGCTCCCCGAGGGTTTCCTTTCCTGATGTCTCTGGGTCATAGTGTTAGAAGGTGTGTCAGGGGCTCTGGCCTTAGTTCTTAAATCCACATTACGAAACATTTCATCGGGAGTGGAGGGGGCTGATGGCGCCGAAGCGGGCATTAGTGCAGGGGCAGCCAGAAACAGAAAGGAAGAAGGCAGTCAGGATTGAGGGCAATCTTCACATCCTCCAGCCATCACTGCCACTCGCCACCCACCCAGCCCCACAACGCCTGCATACATACATCCAACTTAGAAGAGCCTTTGTAATGAGATTTTCAAACAGGAGAGCATGCTATTAGGGAAAATGTGAGGACATAGGGTCTAGCCTGGCTCTGTGCTGTTTCTGAGTCCAGATTTGGGATCGGAAATAGCTCAAGGGACCACTGTTGGCTTTGGAAATGGAGGAAGCCTTCCCTTTCTAGAAGGTTCCATCCTCAGCCAGCCTCCAGAGTATCATGAATCTGATCCAGTGAAAATAAAGAACATGTTACTTTGGGGCGCCTGGGTGGCTCAGTCGGTTAAGTGTCTGACTTTGGCTCAGGTCACTACCTCACAGTTAGTGGGTTGGAGCCCCATGTCAGGTTCTGTGCTGGTGCTTTACCTCTCTAACTCTACAGGCAGATATAATGATCATTTGAAGGAAACTAGACTCTTAGAGGGACAGAAAGTGGCTTACCTAACCATACTTCTGGCAGCAGCGATTCCCTAACCCCAAGGTAGGTTAGATGAGGAGGAAGAGGAGAATAAGGAGGTCCTTGGGGTCCGTGTCTCCCTGAGTTACTAGACACCTTCATGAGAGGTCCAGCTTTGGAAAAATGGACACATGGAGTCTTCTCTGAAGTAGTATTATGGGTCCCCCACAGCCTGGGCTCTGAGACCACCCCCTCCCGGGAGAGAGATGCGGAGAGGGCCGATGGCTCCCTTCCCTGCACTCCTCACTCTGGGAGCCTCTCCTCTCATGGCCAGAAGACATTCAAAGTGGGAACAAAGGGCCCTTCTTGAACTCCTTGGCCTCTGTCACTGCTGAGCTCCCCCCCCGCCCCCCGCCCCGTCCCCGACTCAAATTACCTGGTCTTGGTCCTCTTAAGCCTCTTTCGGTAAGGAAGGGGTCTGGATAGCTGCTCCCTAATCAGACATAATTGGACTTGACTCCCAGCGCTGCCAGCCAGCCAGGTGTGCCAGACAAGCCACTCCCACAACAACCAGGGCAGAGCCCAGTCTGTGGCCAGGGTCACCGTTCTGTCACTCTCCCACCCCTCTCCCCTTTCCCCTCTCCTTTGCCACCTGTTATTCTGGACCTTGTGTCTCCCATGGTACGAAATCTGGAGAGAGGAAGACCTGGAAATCAGAGGGACCTGGGTTTGTTTCTTAGACGTACCTTTCTGGGGCCTGCAGTTGAATGGGGATTGTATCTCTAGTGCCCAGGGCAGGACCCAAGTGGCAGCCAGTATCTGAATGAACGAGTGACTAAATGCACCCGTTTGCTTAGGCAGATGTCGCCCCCTGCTGGCAGTGGGGTGGGGCTGGAGAGGCCCCGGCCCGCAACCTCACGGGGCTGGTGCCTTAGGCTTTGTGTCGGTCAACCGTCCCCGAGGCCAGCCTTTGAGGCCCTTACCAAACTGGAACTGCTTGTGCTTGTTTTCTGGATAAAACAAAGAGAGAAAGAAAGACACTGTTAGAGTGATTTTGATAAATCTGACATGCTTGTACTTAACCTTGCTTTCCAACACCAGCACGAAATAGGTGCAGTGAACCCTGGGGTCAGGAGACCTGGCCTCAGCTGCCACATCAATGAAATGGGAGGTGTCTCCTGGGGCTCCTGGGAGATTAGGGGTGGCAAGGTCGGGGTCTTGGTTGGGATACAGGGGAAGGCTGTGCTGCCAAGGAGGCTGGGGTCCTCCTCTCATACCCACCGGTTTCCAGGGGCTTCTCAGCAACTTCGGACTGTTCTTTGCCTTCAGGTTTGGTGACTACCATGGACGTGAGGGGTGTGACAAAACTGTACTGCAGTGACAAGTTCAGGGCTCGGGTCTCGAGGGCCTGCTTTTCAGCATCAGAGGCAGAAATCCTGCAGGTTGAGGACATTACAGGCTCAGCAGGCCCCTGGATGCCTTGTCAGATTCCCCCCTCCCTTCCAGACCCTTCTGAGAGGGTTCCACTGGGAGAGTCTATAGCTCACACAGGGTGCCACAAACCCCTCCCTCTGTGCTTGGGTGATACCCTGTGCCCGCAGCTCCCACCCTCCCGGTGGGAAGCTTGGGAAGGTGCTCGGGCTATGTGTGGCTGTCCCGCTGGGCCCTCGAAGGTGTGGGCTACCCACATTTTCTCCAGCAGCTGCTGGATGGTCAGATATGCCCAGAGTCTCTCCATGAAGCTGTGGAAGATGTACTTGGGGCTCTGAAACTCTCCTTCCTTCTCCGCTATGCTGGACTCCATTTGGAAGGTGATGTTCTGCATGTGCTGAAAAAAGGGGCCCGGCCAGGGCAGGGGCCGTGAGGGCCTGGGGCTTCCAAGCGCTCCCACGTGAAACCTGCTTGGAGCTGGGGCAGTCCATGCAAGGACTGAACTACCTTTGAGTAGAGTGGGGTGTGGGGAGGGAGTTTGGGGTCCAAGAGCCTCGGTCACAGAGCCTCCCAACATGAGAGGGAGGTAGAGATAAAAGGTAGCACTATCCAAGTGCCACATGGCAGACACAGAGCTGGGAGCTCAGGTCAGCCCGACCCTTCCAGAGAAAGGGGAATGAGAATGCGATGTGAACCCCAGGCCAGTGTAGAATCAGCAGCAGGATGAAAGTGAAGTGTGGTATGCAGACAGAAAGGGTCCCCAGATGCATTCTATGCTCACCCCCAAAGATGGAGACTCGGGGAGACCAAGAGGGAAGAGCCTTCCCCAGCGGTCAGTGGCAGAGTTGAGAAGAGGACTCAGGTGTCATGGCCCTGATAGGGTTTGGGGCCCCATCCACCCCAACCAGGTGTCCCAGCCCAAGCTGGTGCCCTCTGCTGGGGCTGGGCACTGCGGGATGGTGGCAGTAGGGCATGTGCCAAGCTCTGGGTGACCGCTGCGTCCTTTCCAAGGGAAGGGCCTTCTGGTCTGGCTGGCTTGCCCGCAGCCTGCAGAGTAGGAGGGCGGGGAACAGAGAAAAACCCACCCCTCTCCCCATTGCTCCCCACAGCAGCCAAAGGCCTTCGCAGTGTGGATCAGATCCCCCCTACCCATGTTAGAATTACCTCCTCAGTCTCTCACCCAGAGCTGGCTCGCCCCCAGCCCCACTGTCGCATGCAGGCCACCAGCATGAATTTTGCCCTATCCACACATAGAGCTACTTGTTTGATGATTTTCCTTAAATGAACTTTAAATAGACTAATACTATTTATTTGGCCCTGTCCCAAGCAATAATACCTGTGAAATCTTAGGTCTGAGGTTCAAGTTCTAGTTTTCAGGAGACACATTCAAATAACTACACAATTACTAAATCAAACATGTTTGTGAACGACCCTGAGTCACCGTGGTCCTACACTTTGGGAATGCCTGGCCTTTAGGTTAGTATTAGCAGCTAACATGAATGAAGTGTTTATAGTGGGGCCAGACTGTAACCCCCACAACAGCCTGACAAGGTGAGTGCGGTGACCTGTACTGATTTTCACACAGGAGGAAACTGAGGCACAGCGAGGTTAAGTGATTTGCCCAGGACTCACCTCTGGGAGGTGGCAGAACTGGGTTTGAACCCAGGCAGGCTGGCCACAGGTCAGGCACTGTCCATTCCAATACTTGGCTACTTCCTCTGAGTCGAGGCCTGGGGCCCCCTGTTCCCCTCTGACTCACGCACCTACTGTTCTTCCCACGCATGCTGCCTGTTTGCCATGCAAGCCTAGAATGTTCCTCCATCATTCCACCATCTGGCTTCTACCACTTTCTACTCATCCTTCAGTCTCAGCTGGACAGGCAGCCCTCCATGATTCCCAGACCAGGTTTGGGATCCCAGGGCTGCTCCCCTCAGTTCCCAGGTTTGCTGTGGCAGGGACATCCCACCCTGCAATTCCTTGTTTGTGTGACGATTTACATGCACTGTCACTGTCACTGTCGTGAGGACAGTATCCCCAGGGCCTAGAGAAGGACCTGGCACAGAGCAGGTGCTGTTTCTCTCTGTAGATGACAGGGCCTCCTGTGTGACAGAAGCAGGGAAGGCTGGGCAGAGACAGCACCATGTGAGGCGCCAGGCTCTTGACCTGGCTGCAGAGGGGCCCAAGGCAAGTCGTCTGCCTTGCTGGATCTCAGTCTGCTCATCTGTGAATTGGGAGCAGCCCTCTCTGCCCCACTGCAACCTCAGAGGGTGGTGTGAGGACAGGATGGAATGCCAGGCACCTGGCTCTCTCGGGAACAGCAGCAGCACAGACTGACTACTGAGTGTCATCTCTAAGTGGGAGAGGGCACTTTGTGACTTGTCAAGGTCAACTGCTGGAGCCTGTGGGGCTGGGATTTGAGCGCAGCCCTTCTGACTCCCTGTTCCAGTGGACTTTTCCCTGCAGAATGGCTGGGCACACTCACCAGATGGCCTCTGACTTTGGCTGAGAGCACATCAGGGCTCTGGTCCTGGAGCTTCCCAGCCACCACGATCTCAGAGCCTTTGAAGAGCAGCCGGAAGTTGTCCTGTGAAACCTCCTCCACAGCGTTGCTTGGGTACTCAAAGGTCACTGCTGTCAGCAGTGGGTTGGCCACTTCCTGGTAGAAGTCCTGCAAGGTGGGGGGTGTCACGAGTGCAGGGCTGGGGTCCGCCTGCCTCTCTCGGCCATCCCTCACTCAGGGGCTCAGCGGGGACAGTCGGGCACCTGGAGTTGCAGGGAGGAGTCCGAGTCCTCATAGATGCGCCGAGCCAGGCCACCGTTGTCCAGTGCCAGCTTCTCCAGGAAGGCATAGCTGACATCGAAGCCGAAGCCCAGGCAGAAGACGCTGTACTGGCCAGCTATGGCCTCCTTCACGTTCTTCTGGATCTTCGTAGGGTTGGTCTCTCCTGGGCCCAGTAGTGTGGGAAGGGCGTGGGGCGTGAGAAAACAGTGCTTTGTTCAGTGGGGATTTCAGGATTCTAAACGCTGCCCCTGGCACCCCCCACCCCCACCCCGCCTCAGGCTCCAGAGCGAGCCAGGGGGAAAGCCTCAGCTGCCTCCTCTGGGCAATGTGCCCCAGGGCTGCCGGTGGTGCCCTCACCTGCAGTGGGGTCGCCGTCGGTGAGCAGGATGATGAGGGAGACGCTCCCCGCGGGCAGCAGCTCCTGCCGGTTGGCGTTAGTCAGCAGCTGCACGGCCATCATCATGGCCTCATTGATGTCGGTCCCTGGGGGGCACATACTCAGCGTGGCTTCCAGCCCAGGGCCTCAGGCTGGGCTTGGTGCCCCGGAAGCCCCCACACTGCAGCAGGGCTGCAGAGGTACTCACCGCCTTGGGCCTGGATGCCGGCCACATAGCTCCTGGCCTGGTTCACGTTCTCGGCTGAGGCTGGCACCAGTGATGGCTTCCACTGGGTTGCTTCCCCGCTGAAGCTGATAAGGTTAAACTGGTCTCTGGGGTTGAGGTCATCCAGGATCTTGATTAAGGCTTCCCGGGTCTGAGCAGGAGGATGGGAGACAAGGTGGGTGTCTCAGTGGAACCCCCCTGGGGCTGACCTCCTGTGTACTAGGGCTGGTATTCCTGGACTTGCGCGGTAGATGCTCTAGAGGCAGGACCTGTCCATACTCTGACCAATCTCAACCCCTGGGTTCCCCATACCCAGGAAGATGGGGGAGGGAGTATCTGACTACTAGGCCAGAGGTGATGGCGTGAGGCATGTGTGGGCTTCCAGAGTTGTGGCCTTAACCTGCGGGACCCACCTGTTGGATTTTTCTGCCGAACATAGAGCCGCTCTTGTCAATGACAAAGATCACATTCTTGGGTATTGTGGGTAGGCCCTCAGGGGCAAAGTAGTGCACAAAGTAGCCATTCTCAATCTGTGATCAGAGTGAAACAAACCCAGGTAATAAGAGCTGGAGCCCTGACCTGCCCCCAACCAGCCTTCTCACCTTAATCCTTGGGTTCCTGTCTTCATGCAGCCCCATCCATTTCTGTCCCACTGCTAACTTCCTCAAATCTTCACCATCCTCTTGGGCTCAGTCCAAGCCTCTCTCTCTGCCCCTCCCCCGCACTCACTGTGTCTGTCTGTCTCTCTCTCAAAAAAAAAAAATGTAAAAAAATATGAAAAAAAAACAAGGCCCATCAAAAGAGTAAAGGGGCAGCACAAAGAAACTTATATGAAAGAAACTACTGCCATTGAACATCAAACTGAACTGTGAGCCTCCTGGCAGCCAAGGCAATAAGTGAAATCTTGCAAGTCATCTCTTTAGCAGAGATGAAACTTTAGCACCTCCAAAAGAAAATTGTTTTAGGGACAACATAATAAAATTGCTTGTTTTTGGTCTGTGCTGCCACTGGTTCACACTGAAGAGTAGAGGTAGTTATTCTGCCTTTCCTTCTAGAACATGCAAGCTCAAGCTCTTGAGCGTGTATGGATTTTCTGGTTGCCCCCATTCTGGCCTGGAGCCCACACACCTGAATGGAGCCCCCGGAGAGGGTCCGGTTCACATCGTAGCGGATGATGAAGTTGCCATTCACGACTGTGTCCTCCTGCCCTGGGGACTTTTGCTGGGAGAGTGTGGGTTTGAATCGGATGTGAGCCTGGGGAAGGAAAGGCTGGGGTTGAGAGGAGCCCCATGGCCACACCCACCCCATCTGAAGCAAGAATTCCAGGATATGGCCTTGGGCCACAGTCCAGGGAATGTTCCCTGAGACTGAGCTGTTGGAGAGAATGACTCTCCATAGGAGAGTGGGGGAGTGAACCTCTGCTCTTAGAGCTGCACCAGCAGGGGCCAGGCTCAGGATGTGTGTGATCCAGCTGGCTGCCCCTTTCCACCCATGGGGCACTTCCTCAGGCTCCTCCCCATCTCGAGCTTCACACCAGCACCTACCACCCCTCTCTGGGCCTCGTCCTCTACCTCTGCCGAGCAGCAGCATGGACAAAGACCAGACCTCGTGAGTCCCTCCAGCGTTGAGGTTCTGCCCATGGTCCGCTCTCTGGACAGACTTATAAGGCTGGTGGGACAATAGTCCCCTTGGTACCTCTGCCCGCTGAAAATGGCATGCCCACCTTGGTCTTGTTCTGTGAGATGGTGAGGGCATCTGCCAGTTCGTTGGTCATGAAGGTGCTCTCTGTTTCCAGAAGGCTGATGCCCTGAGGCTCGAAGATGTGAATGTCCATCTGGAGGCAGGAAGTAGGTCACTGGGTTGGCAGGGAGCTGGGGCTGGTCCCCCAGGGAGGCAGAGGGGGAAGGAGGCGCTGCCCTCAGCACAGCAGGTGTGTTCCCGGAGACCTCCCCGGAAAAGGCAGTGCCAGTACCTGCAGGTGCCTGACCAGCTGCTGGGGCTGGACCTTCAGCAGCAGCTCATAGACTCCCAGATGCCGTTTGAGCAGCTCCTCATACACCAGCTCGAAGGTGACCTTGGCAGAGGGGGCCACATTGACTGACACCTGGAACTGCTCCATCTTTCTTCCGGTGGCCCTGGGAGAGAAGGATGTCACGTCTGTCCCTCCAGGCCAGGCAGGTATGGCCACTGGAGGCTGAAAGGCTGAAGGCCAGGCAGCCTCTGCCCTACTGCCCTGGGGGTCCTCCCTCCCCCATCTTCGGCTCACTTGATGAGGCCAGCACTCTCTCCCCTGGCCACGGCCGCGCTGTACTGCTCCTGGGCTGCAGCCTTCTCCTTAATGTTCCCTGGGTAGGTCACACCTTCGATGATCCTGCAGCAGGAAGGGAGGATTTGGGGAAGGCCTGATAGGGGCAGCCCACTCCAATCCCACCTCCTCCAGGGAGCCTCCCTCGACTTGGTGTGCCTCTTACCAAAGTGACTCCTGTCTTTGCCTGAGTCCACCCCCGTTTATTATGTACTTACTATATACAACTCTGTGCAGGACCCCAGAAGGGGAAGGGGAGCTCTGCATACTATGTCATGCCTCTATCTACCCTGAGGTGTGCAGTGTTGGTAAATACGCATTTACTGAACAGAGGAGGGAGGCTGCAGAGGGGTCAGGCCTGAGCTAAGTCCCTGCCTCTCTTCACCCTTGCAGTCTGGCCCCACATCCCAGCTTTCCTTCCCACCTCACAGCCTGCTCCCAGAACTGATCAGTCACCAGCGAGTGCTTTCTGGGGTGCGCCTGTGTGCAGCTGTGTGGGGTAGACGGAGGAGGAGGGAGATGCTGGGCTCCCAGGGCAGTGGGAAATGCAGTGCCGGAAGCTTCTGACCCCTCCCACTACGAGGACAGCGGAGGGGGCTCTATAGAGAGGTTGGCCTCTGGGGAAGTAGGTTTTGGACAACTAGTGGAAAGGACTCCCAGGGGTGTGGGTCCCACAATCCGGCTATTCTTTGGGACTAGAAAGATCTACCAGGGTTTTTCCTCTGGAATGGAAATGACTACTCCAGATCCTCCTTGGGAGGTGAGTAGGGATGTGTCAGGCAAACACAGCCCTGCTCCACCTGGGGGTGGCTTGAAAGGGTGTGCAGGGGAGAGGGGGAGGGGATAGCCAGAGCATTAGGACCCAGTGTCCCTCCTCCTTACCTTCCTGACCTTCCTGGTCATAATTTAACCCTGGGCTAGGGATGGGGCCGCTGAGTGGGCCACAGGGCTCCTCCTCCCAGACGCCCAGCTGGGGATCCCAGCCAGGTCAAGGAGCAGGGCACCCTGACCCCTGCTTCCCTATATTCTGCAGCAACACGATCTGGGCCCAGAGAGCAGTGCCAGCCAAGGGCTCTCAGTGCATGTGATGCGCCCAGAAGCTGGCAGCCTGTTGGCTTTGGCGCCCACATGGGAGGCTGGGTGCTGCCTGCAGTGCTCACACAGCACGCAGTGCTCGCACGGCACAGGTGCTCACACAGCACGCAGTGCTCGCACGGCACAGGTGCTCACATAGTACAGGCCCCAGGGTTAGGAGAAGCAGGAGCTGCTGATGACGGTGGCAGACAGAGAGGAAGGAGCCGAGCACAGGGACTCAGGCTGCAGTGTAGTTTGTCAGAGGTCTCAGGATAGTTTGGGGACCCCGGCTGAGCCCACTCTCTGCCCCATGCAGCAACCCCCGAGTTGCTGGGATCAGCCTCTTTTTGGCCTGCCCTCAATCACTGCCTCTCTGGTGGAGACAGGGACAGACAGAGAGGGTTCTCATGTATTGAACAAACATTGCAAAATATTCGGGAAGGGTGGAGGAGGACAAGGTGAGGATCGGCACTGAGCCACAGAGTCCACAGGAATCCCAGGGGCCTCCCAATTCTCGGCCGCCGGCCCAGAGCAGAAACGCCTTCTGCAGTATCCCTGGTGGGAGGGAGGGAACTAGCCTGGCTTGGAACTTCCTGTGACCAAGAGATCCCCTTCCTCAAGGCATTGCTCCATTGCGGGGCAGTCCTGGAGTTAGGAAGTGTTCTGTATTCTGAGCTGGATGCTGCCTTTTGGGGACTCCCTCTGGCTGGGCCTGGGCCTCAGGATGCCCCAACTCTGTACTCCTCAGAGGCAAAGAAACCAAGACGCTGTGGTTTTCCACCTGTCAATTGGGCAGCATTTGGGGATCGTACATAGAGAGATGGATGGTGGGATAGACAGAGGGAGGGAGGGGTGGAGGGTGGAGGTATGGAATATTTCTGAGAACACACTGAAGTTCGTGGCTGAAGCCCCCGGGTCTTTGTGCTGCCTACACACACACACACCCCTAAGGCATCCACAGCACACCTCACATCAGGAAGAGGGTCGCTCTTCTTGATTGGCCGTCAGGAGGGAAGCTGGTGTCATGACGTTGGGCTGGAGAGGGGGACGAGGAGGAGGGCAGGAAGGTACCTACATGGAGAAGTTGGTGATGAAGGCTCTCTTGGGCAGCTCCACCTGGAAGGTGGCCTCCTGTGTAACATCGGCCCTGTTGACCACCCTGCTGGTAACGACCGTGTGGGCAAATCTGGATGAGACCTTGGAGTCCACAGTTAGGCTGTAGATGTCAATGTCATTCTGGACCAATGAAGGAGGAGGGATGGGATTGGCTCAGTGCCAGCCCAGCTCAAGGCAACACTCTGAGTCCCAGACCAAGCCCTGGCCCGCATCCCCGACTGACCCACTGACCAGGCCTCCAGCCAAACCTGAGGCACTTTGCATGAGAGCACCAGCCTCATGTAAGAGACAGCAATGTATTTTGCTCCCCGCCCTCCAGGGCCACGATGGTGGAGCCTGCGCCCCAGTGTGTCTGGGAAGCAACTCTCAATTACTCCTCGGTCAGAGAGCCCTGGAAAGGTCAGGAAGCTTCATATTTGATCTTAGCTCTGTCCACTGAAAAGGTAGTGAATAAGTCCTGTGATTTCTGGTGACTGTGGCCTCATGGAAACTGGGAAAAGCAGCCTCTTGCCTGTCTCCCACCAGGTGTTCACAGGAGCTAGGAGAACTTGGAGGTGACGAGGACCCAGTCTCTAATTGCTGGAAGCCTTCCTCTTTGCCCCCTTGACAGTCCACAGCTGTGGACTGTCCCCAGGCATATGCTCTCTTCCAGATCTGTGTGCATGCGAGCTGCCTGCACATGGCATGTTTAGGTGCACATGCAGATTAGCACAGAGACGAGTGAGTGGCTGGGTGGCTTATGTACACACGGGAGTGTCTGCTGGGTGGCAGGCACTGTACTAAGTTCTTTATAAATGTTACAGGTTTGAATAGCTTTTCTTTTTAGTATTTTATAGATTTATGTACAGAGTACATAAATAACTCCTGGGGCTCCTGGGAGGCTCAGTCGGCTAAGTCTCTGACTCTTGATTTTGGCTCAGGTCATTATGTTGTGATTTGTGAGTTTAAGCCCCGCATCGGGCTCTCTGCTGTTGGCATAGAGCCTGCTTCAGATCCTCTGTCCCTCTCTCTCTCTCTCTCTGCCTCTACCTCACTTGCACTCTCTTTCTCTCTTTCAAAATAAATAACCTTTAAATAAATAACTCCTTCATGGCCACTCAGCCAGGGAGAGGTAGACTTGAGCTCATGAAGCCCATTTTTTGTTGTTGCTGTTTATTTATTTATTTTGAGAGGGAGAAAAAGTGCAAGTGGGGGAGAGTCAGAGAGAGAGGAGAGAGCAAGAATTGCAAGTAGGCTCCACACCAAAAGTGCAGAGCCCAACGCAAAGCTCAAACCCATGAACTGTGAGATCATGACCTAAGCCGAAGCTGGATGCCAAACAGCCCAACCCCCTGAGTCTCCAGGGTGCCCCTTGTGAAGCCCATTCTCACCCCGTCCCCCCCGCCCCCACCCTACTGCCAGCCTCTAGCAGCAATTCGAGTCTAGCAGCTGCATTTCCACCCTGTAAAATGGGACTAGATTTAGATCTCTCTACTGTTAAGAGAGGAACCATACAGGCTGGGCTAGTGCTGGTGGATGGTCACCACCAATTCTTTGCACACACACTGATCCACGCTCACTTGTGCACATATGCTTGCACACGCAAAGGCTCTCCTTGCTAATCAGCTCATAACACTCACACTCAGGCACCCATAGACACCCGCTACCTTTTGGGCGGTGGTGGTGTGAAGGACAGCCAGCAGCGAGAGCAGGACCAGAGCGATACCACAGGTGCAGCCAGGCGCTGAAGTCTTCATTTTGGCTCCAATGCCTGGCAGGTTGCTTCTGAACTTGAGAGGAAGTGGGGAATGAATTAATAACATGCTTGCTGTCCCGCCCCTGTGGGGGCAGGTTCTGGGAAATTGGGATCTACAAGCCAAAAACTGCAATTGCTTCAGATAAGTAAACTGTGAGTGTCCTGTGGACCTTGGTTGGGGCAGGAACATGTACTACGGAAAAGCAAGCTCAGGTGGGAGTTGGGGAGTTGGGTATGGCACCCCCTCTGAAAGGTCTAGAACCACCCCAGGCCACTACCACCCCTCACAGCAGCCACTGCACCAGTCAGCTCCTTAGGTCTGGGAGATATGCTCCAGAAGCCCAGCCTGGGGGAAACAGGGATGGCCCAGGACAGGAGGGCTAGGGGCTGGCTTCCAGGAGGCAGGGGGACTGGAAGCCAGCTTGATGTGACAGGGCAGTGAGGGCCCTAACGGCTCTGAGCCCCTGGAGCGTTTGAGTTGGGCAAGATCTGCTGGGGCCAACACAGGATGGAGACACTTCATTTTTGGGGTGGGAGGGGCTGGGTCCAGGAGTCCCCTTCTCTCTCCTTGGGTCCTCGACTGCTGTCAGGCACCATTAAGCTAGCTTGAGCTCTTGGTTCAACTCCAGCAAGGCCCCCAGAACAAGGCCCGTACTTTGGCAATACAAACAGAACCAAAAAGATGCCTGCACCTTGTGGCCCGGAAGTCTCCTTCCGGGTAATTTATTGATAGAAAAGCATGCAACAGAAGTCCTGAAGGGGTGATTCATTGTGGTGGTGTGTGCACTCAGGTGGCCTGTGGAGGTCAGTCGTGCCATGGGAGCCCATGAGTCACTGCTTGCGTGAGAAAGTGCAGAACACCCAGCTATCAGCACACCAAGGCAGTGCCACTGTCCTGAGCCCAGACCCGCAGGAATGCACCCGAGGGCCTGGGGTAGGATTACCAGTAGCTTTTTTCAATTTTTCTTTAATAAACTTGACATGCTGCTTTTATAACAAATAGCAATAAAGTGAATAAATATGAGGGGATCTGGACGCAGCTGGTGCTTGTGTCCCTGGCAGCTCTGGAAAAGCCCAGCTCCTGAGTCTGGCCAGAGATAAGGTCAAGTTGCTTCAGGAAAGTGTGGCCAGGTGCCAAACCCTGGGTTGAAGAAGGAGGATGACTTGGTGACACTGGTCGGTGGGGGTGGGGAGGGGAATAGCTATTTTGGGGGCCCACACAAGGTTCTGAGGGTCTCCTCCGTCAGTGCCAGCAGCATCCAGCCCGGGGGAAGATCAGCAGAGACTCTGGAGCTGTGTCTCCAGCTGCAAGTCAATGCTTCCCTCCAGAAAGCATCTCTGTGCGCGTCTATACTGCTTGCCCTTTGGCTCTGAATATGGTTGGGATCATCCGGGGCGTCATACCCCGTCAGCAATCTGAGAAGGGAGCCTCCCCAAGGAGCCCAGTGAGCAGGCCCAGGCCCTGTTCCACAGAAGGCCTGCTCCTTGGGGCACAGAGCACAGGCCCAGCCTGAAGACAGCTATATAAGGACGCCATCCTGGCCGAGAACGTGGGAAAGGCTCCAAGCAGCCAGTCCCACGTGCCCAGGGGACAGGCAGGCTTCCCTGCAGGAGGCAGGCAGGACCGCCTGTGGCTTTGCTGTCACAGCGGGACAGAGTTCTGCAGTCCCCTGAATCTGACAGCTGCATGCACACAGGGGACACTGAAGCCTGAGGAGGGAAGAACTGCCCAGAGCCAAGGACCTGGAGTCCTCACAATGCAGGCGGAGCTGTGGGAGTGGCGAGGGGGAGGCTCACGCCGCGTCTGAGAGAGGAGCAGCTCAGTAAGCTGACTACCGCTGGCCAGAGAGGGGCCTCGACCTGGGGACGTGAGCTAGCAAGGAGGTGGTGCAAATAAGGGCCCGGGGAAAAGGGGTTTTGAGGTCCCTGGTCCTCCAGAGCCTTGGGGTCCTTTGAAGCCTCTCAAAGTGCTCTGTGGAAGGCAGGGCAAGGGGTGGGCCTCGGGCCCCCACCTGCTTCACTCGGAGCAGTGTTGCTTGGCCTGTTTTATGCAACAGGCTCCAGCTCTAATCCCTTGTCAAATGGGAGGGAAAACTGAGGCTCAGAATGGTGGAGACAGGTCTGAAGCCACACAGCTCAGAGCCAGCTCACCACGTCCAAGACTCTTTCTAGCATGTGGCAGTGGCCATAATGGCACCCGCCTTATCCTCTGGGACCTCTCAAAAGCCCCCAAAGTGTACAGAACATGCCCCACACCCTACCCCACCTGCCCCTCCCCTACACTTAGTAGCCATGTCCAGTGACCAACCAACACCCTCCAAATGCTGGGGTCAACCGGGCATCCTCTTTATTGGTGTTCCCCAGGTGCTGGTGCAGAGTCCCTGGGCTGAGGGGCCAGGGCTCTGAGGGGCAGGCAGCAGTCCCAGAGGCAGCAGGTGAGAAGGTGCATTCTGGCATAAAAAAGTTTCTGGGAAAAGGCTCTTGCATGTAGGAGTTGGCAGTGGCAAGAGGAATGGTGTGCACTTCTTAGCCAAAGACACTCTTGGCGGGTCCAGCTTTGGGCTTCTCAAAGACGGTCTCAGAGCCGGTCCGGGTACCGCTGAACACCGATGGGGCGGTGGAACCAGCTAGTTCTGTGGGGAGGATGGGGGCGTGTGGGCAGGGGCATTTGTGGGGAGCGCCCCTCTGGGCTCAGGAGCTCTGGACCCTCAGGAAAGGATGCTGGGACCCCTCGCCCCATCCCCCCTCCCACTGGCACCCACCCGTGCCCTCCACACCCACTGCCCAGGAGGATACTCACCACACTCCCGCATGACCTGGTAGGTCTTGGACTTGATCTCCTGGTTCTTGGCTAGGTTCCCACGGGCCCCCTTCAGATCTTCCTCCTTCACGGGGGGGCGCTTCTTCTTGACGGGGGCATCCTGAGCACCAGCCTCAGAGACCCCAGAACCTCATCTTACAACCTGAGGCCTCAAGGCTGAAAGCCCCTTCCTACCTCACTGCCTTGGCCCTGAGACCCCTCTTCACTGGTCACTGAACTCCAGCCAATTTAAGGCCCCACTCCTCTTCCAGGAAGCCTTCCCAACCATGTCCCATCCCTACCTCCAAGTCTCTCTGTACTTCTCCCACAGACCGGGAGTGTGGGGACCATGGCTGTTGTGGCCTGACACTGCCTGCCTGGCCAGGTTCAGGCCTGGGCACAAAGGGGAAAGGGGAAAGGGACTGGTTTTGAGTGGAGTTTCCTTGGGTGAATTCCAAGACCTCTTCATCGGGTGGCAAGGCCCCTTAGGGATTGCCTCGGTCTCCCCCAAACTGCCAGCATTTGCCTTGTGCATTTTGGGGTGGGAACATGGTAGAAGAATCAGATGCCCGTGAAGTCACTCGGAAGTCAGTACCCACCCATGGAGCAGGCAAGGAGAACCCTCCACTTGGCAGGCTGGTCTGTCTGTCCCTCCAGTACTGGGGATATTCAGTCTCAGTGCTTGTCCTACACTGAGGACTACTACAGGCGCCCATGAGTCTGGGGCGTCATTCCTTCCTAAGCCCTGGAGACAGGTGCAGGGACTTCCTGGTCCCTGAGTCTGGGCTAGGCTCCTGGGGCAGCACACTACACCCCCTGCACAGAGATATATCCTGCTAGGGAGATGCCCAGGGAAGCTGTGCACCCACAGATCTTGCCTGAGGTGTACGCTCACGCGCACGCACACACAGCTACAAACAAGTCCTAAAGTCAGCTTCTTCACACACAGGGGTATACGCAGACTCAAAGTATCATACATGTTGTCTTTACCCTCCAGACAAGCCACAGAATACCGCCAAACCCCCGGCAAGCTGGGGCCAGGGCTGCCCCTCCTGAGCCCCAGTCTCTCAGGGGCTCACAGAGCTTCTTGTTACGCCTGCAGTTCAGCTCAGGACATGACTGTCAGAGATGACAGTGTCCAGCTGTCCATCCCTGCCCCCATCCTGCCCCCCGCGCCAACCCAGCCTGTGCCGGGCCCTCCTACCTGGGACATGGTGGGTGTCCTGCAAGAGCTGCTCCAAAGGCGCCCCCCTGGCAGGCAGAAGCTGGTAGGAGAGATGGGGCAGCGCCGGCCCTCCGGGGCTTATATAGTCCACTTGCCTGCCCTAGAAAGCCACTCCCCTCCTCGACGGGCTTCCCGATGATTCAGGTCCACACAGCCTGTAGCTTCAGAGTTTATTCTTAGAGATGATAGGGGCTTGCGGAGCACTGCTGCCTGGGGGCCGCAGCCCTGGTGGAAGAGGACTGCTGGGGAGACCCCGTGGCCTCAGGAACAGCTGCTGTATGCAGGCGGGAGGTGCCGGGCCTGGCAGTGGGCAGAGTGTTTATGAGCGTGGATCCTGGAATGTGTGTGGCAGCCTCAGCTGCCCACCTGGGAGAGTCCATCTCAATGTGGCAGGTGTCCCAGAGGAAAGGGAGGGCCCTGGGCCGGGCTGGATGGCTCTCAGCTTGTTTTTCTCTCTCTTCTACCCTTCCCTGTATTCCAGAGGAAAGAGAGTTTCTATCCCTGCACCGCAGCAGGGTGGAGGCTTCCTGTGTGTGACACTCGGGGGCATTTGTTCACAGTGAGCACAGCCTCTCACAGTTCATAGGTGAGCGACTGAGGCTGAGAGAGAAGCTCAGGGAGCCGCTTGTGTTTTTGCTGTTGTGCCTGTCCTGTCTGGCTCTTAGTGCAAGGTTAGCCAAGGGACAAAGAGGCAGGGGGTAAAGTGCCCAGAAAGGACCAGAAGGAAACCTGCTTTGTGGTGAGGGCACCGGTGAGTGCAGGCAGGGAAGGGCACAGAGCCTCTGACTGGACGAGGTCACCCAAAGGTGCCTGGCCTGACATTTAGGTTGCTCAAAGCAGGTAGACGATCTCCCAGCCCATGGCACTGAGCTCTGGAGAGAGGGACAGGCCCGGGGTCTCTCCTGAAGGTCATTTAGCTCTCTGCTAGCCCCTAATAGCCCATCCTTGAAGGGGGGACCCTCGGGGCGCAAGGCAGGCCTCCCCACCTGAGACGGGTGTGGGGAGGGGTGTGGGTGGGAGGTCACCCACACTCCAGCTCCTTGTCAGTTTGTGATGGAGACTATTTTTATCCTTGGAGGCTCCAGGCAGACGGAACCCCAGGCACTGACATTTGGTTATCCCGAATGCCACGCCACTGCTGTCATGTCTCCAATCCCCCCTCCAAGCCCCAGGAGGCCAATGCGAGGACTGCCAGGCTCCATCTGAGACCAGTGCTCAGGGGCACAGACCCAGGGCTGCAAACAGGGGCCGAGGCACCGAGGGGCTTTGGCACTGCCCCCCACCCCCCGCCAGCTCTGCCCAAGGAGGCACCTGCCCTCCAGCCCCGTGGCCTCACTCCTCACCCCTCATCCTCCCAGCACCACTTGCTCCTCAGGGGGAGGTAAAGCAGCTCTTACTCGCCTTAGCAGGTAGGTGGAAAAGGTAACAGCACTTTGTCCCCTTGGCTGATTTTGGCTCCTGTGTGTGTCCCTGTCCCGAGGCGATGTGGGCTCATTCACACCTGGCTTCCTGGGGGAGAATCTTCTAACTCACTGGAAATTTTCTTGACCCCATTAAGCCCTTTCAACTCCAAAGAACACACAACCAACAACCACAAGTGATGGTTTGTTTTTTTAAAAAATGTATTAAGATGTGAAACTTTATTGTAAACCATTGTACAATGTTAAGTACATCATCTTCCCTTTCAGTTCAAAAATGAGTTTCTGTGACTTGTCACTGATTAAACACCCCCACCAGAAGGGCAGTGGAAACAGGCCATGGCTCACTCACATTGGTCTGAGTTCTAATAAACCTCATGAAAAGAGAAATCAAATGAAACCAACCCACCCACCCAGCCAGGAGCTCAAGGAGCTGACGGCTGTTGGACCGGAAGTTCCTCACCGAGAGCAAAGCCCTTCAGAGCTGCCAATGCCGCACAGGGCAAAGCAGAAGCTCTCCACTCCTGGCTGGAAGTGTGTGCAACATCTAAACGCCAACCCTACACTCTACAAGGTGACTGCTTTGGCCAACAAGAAGTTCCTAGAGCAGTCTGTTTTGGCCTGGCTGTGGAAAGGCCAGGGAGTTGTTATCTGGAAGGCAGAGTGGGCTCCTGGGCAGCTGGAAGATGGGGCTGTGCTGCAGGCCACAGGACTACACTGCCTAGGACTCGAGCCTTATCTTTTCCCTTTAAAGACATGACAGGGCAATCCTCGCCTAGGACTCTCCGTCTCCAAGAAGGGGCATGCGTTAAAGCTTGAGGCAGGAGGCCACCAGCATGCCTATGAGTTAACTGATGGGCCATGGGCCCTTATCTCGAAGATCTTCTGAGCAGACCAACAAACCACTGCCGCCCAGGATCTCACCAACATCCCCCCACCCCCGCTTGCCACTGTCCACATCCCACTGACAACAAAAGGAAATAAGGCCAACAATGATTCCTTCCATTGAGATGTGACCGTTTCACCTCATCAAGTTATTTCCATCAGTTACAAAGAACTTGTTCATGACCCTGACTTATAAGTTTTCATCATGTGTGGCTCGACCAAGGTCCACGCTTAGATAGATCAGATGGATAGCACACAGTGTCCAGTTGGTGTCCCATGGTTTCTCAAGCACAGTGACACTTGCCATGTGGCCGGGTAAAGAGCTGTACCTCATAAGGCACCTTGGGGCAGGTGGTGAGGAGACTCATCCCATGGAGGGAGGACAGCTCAGGAGGAGGTTCTGACCATGGCCTCTGCATCCGGTCTCTCTTGAGACCGTGTACTAACCACAGGAAAACCCCAGTGACTACAGGAAACACTCCAGGGAATACAAACTGTGTGTGTGTGTGTGTGTGTGTGTGTGTGTGTGTTATACACCCATGCACATACACACACAGGAAGATAAGGCCAAACAGGCAAGGCTACACTGTCCAGTCCCACATACCACAAGGACCTCTATGATTAGACACTCATCCCTTAGTCGGCCAGCTCTACGATTGTGGCTCAGAGACTAAAGCCCTTATTGAAAATCAGGATACAGGGAAAAACCACCACTCACTCTCCACCACTTTGCCCCTTAAACCCACTGCCTAGCAGGCACTGGGAAGGGCCTTCAGATGAGCAGATTGTCCGAGGCCTACACAACCCCTATTTTCCACCTTTCATGGACTGTGGCTCCCCCATTCACTACGCCTGGAGCTCCAGGATGAAAGGACATCTCTGATTCTGAGCTCAGGAGGGTGCAGGAAACAGCGGTGGGCACAGGTTGTTTAGACAAGATGGAACAGAAGGGAAAGGTACAGAGCCAGCAATGCCCCGAGGGGCTGACTTACGGCAGGCACAACATCAGTTCTGGTCTCCCCTGGCACTGATTCTCCAGGGAGACACCCCACCATGGCAGGGATGGGAGGGGGTTAAGAGCCTAAATGAGGGCAGAAGCGGACATGGCCTCTAGTCTTGCACACAATCTCGCCTCCTGCTGCAGATGCCCACTTTTGCAGAGTTGTGGCCCACAGCAGTGACAGGTCTCCATTCCTCTCAGCCCTCTGGTTCCAGATTCCCAGGGGAAGAAGGGCTAAGAAGCCCACTGCCCGTGCCCTGCCCCTGGGTGGGATTCTGAGAGGTGAGGCAGGCCCTGCACTTAACAGTTTGGCTCCCATGCTACAATTCAGACCCAATCTACTTAACGGCAACATGTTTGTATGTAGGTATGAATGGAAGGTTCTGGGCCAGGTGGGCTCCCTGCACCCATCTTACTTCTAGCTTGCACTTTAGTGGTGCAGTTTTCTGTTCCCGTAACTTCTGTGGTTGCCTCTGGGCTGTGATAAAACACTGGCTGCCCCACCGTGCTGCTTCCACAGCAGGGCAAGTGCTCAGGCCAACACACTCCACTGTGGCCAGCAGGTTCCCAAAGCTACAGGGGCCGGTGGCCACGCTGAGGAGTGGGGGCCCCTCCCCAGGGAGGGCACGTGGGCTTAGAAGCGCCTGGCCTGCCCCGTCCCTGGCTGCCCTGCATCTCTGGAGGACATGAGAAACAGGATCACTGGTCAGACAGGCATTCCTCAGACTGTTGTGCAAAACAAGGGGGTGACAGTAAGATGACAGGCAGAGGGCAGCCTGAGAGGGGCTGGTCCAGCAGCTGGTTCTGAAGGCTGTACCAGTGGGAGGCGCGGAGGCCCAGACTGAATTTTAAACTACAGATTTGGAGGCTCTGAGAGAGGAAACACACAGGGGTGGCCTCGAGGTCGCAGTTTCTCTGGACACAGACCTCTTAGGCTCTTTTCTTGGTCACATTTAACCAAAACCTCGACCTGCCAGCAGAAAGCCAAGCCAGTGGACAGAGCACTTCCTGTCCCACATGCACCGGGGCCCCAGGTCGACCTTCAGACCAGCTGCCTCCTGCTCAGACCTGAGTTACACAGACCCACTGGATTTGTTCCTTTCAGATAAGGCCTCATCTCCCTTCCTGCTGAGACCATTTACCTCATCTTATCGCAGATCACCTAAAAATATTCCAAATAAAAAAAACTCCTGACTTTTTCTTCCCATCAGTTCACATCTCACGGAAGGCAAACAAACCCATTTCTTTGGGGATTAAAAAGAGTTCTTAAATACAATAGTATGAAAATATAACTTAAAAATATAAAAGTCAACAGCATACGGAAGACTTAAAAATCTATGTTTTGCCCATTAGTCCCATAGGAAATAAACACATACTCAAAAAACATTAACACTGTGACAGCTCATAAAACTGGCTTTAGAAATCAGTAGTTAACAAAGCCATTTCGAGTAAGAAAGCATTGCGGTTCCAACTTGGTCAATGAGTGACTTTTAGCCCAAAACGTGTTATGCGTCCACGCGCCCAGAGCCTTGCGGAAAGGCTCTGCCCAGAGCCCGTGTGCACACACGGTTCCCTCCTCAATGCCACCCAGCCAGACACAGGACGGGGCTTCTGGGTCCCTCGCGACACCGTCTGGGACAACGACAGACAGACAAAACGCCTCGCTTGCATATTTGGTCAGTGTTTGTAGTGCAACTGAGTGGGAGCCTCCGGTTGCCGCGAACCCCTCGGCGCTGGCCCGCCCTCCCTCTGCCGAGTCACAGTAGTCTGGGAGCGGGCGGAGGCGGCAAGAGGGGCGGAGGTAGAAGAGGAAGGGCAGAGAGGAGGGAAGGAAGGGCCCGGCAGTCGGCTGGGCCCCCAAACCTGACCCCAGCACAGGAGTGTGTCACACGGGCAGCCCGAAGCGGTGCTTCTTCTTCTTCGCGGGCTTCAGGGGGGTCAGTCTGCGCAGGTCTTCCTCTGTGTCAGACTCCTCCATCTCGTCATCGGCTGAGATCAGGATCTGAGGCGGGGGGTGGGGAGGGGCATGGCCTGAGTCACCGCCAGCCGTGCCTTCTTCCTCTGCCCTCCCTCGGTCCCGGCACCAGGGTGCCTACCCCGGTAGGAGGCCTCTGGTCTCATGATTCTTTAGGAGAGGGTGATGGGGAGACCCCTTTACAGAGTGAGACCACCCCAGACTCAACTTACTCTCAGTGTATTCACGGCTACTGAAACCAGCATCCAGGTGACAAGCCCGCCCCTCTGGAGCGCTCCCTTCTCCGCCCAACCTCCAGCTGGAACGGAACCCCAGGCAGAGCAAACTCAGCAAGGACTTGCACCCTAAGGTCATCTTGGCAAAAAAGCCCAATCTTGACAAGGGGCATCACAGGTCTTTGAGGTTGCCCTAAATACAGCAGGAGCAACTAAAGAGCCCCCTTGCTCAAAAGGAAAAGAGAACATCTGTGGACCACACACAAGGCAGGCGGGCTTCAGAGCAGCTGCTTTGAACCAAATTTGCAACCTGTGAAGACAAACGGGAGCCCCTTCACTCTTCTGAGCCCGTGGAATGACTCAGCCACGGAGTAAGGGGATCCTGGGCAAACACACTTACTCACTGCCAACCTGACACCTCAGTCCTCTGGGCACCACGGAAAGACAGGGACAGTGGCATCTGTACAGGGGACCATGAGCTCATGCCCTGCCGGAGGCAGGATGGGGACATTACCTCTCCCTGGACCACTCCCTTGGGGGCTCCCAGATTAAACTTTCTCTCTGGCTCCCGACTGCTGGTACAGGTGCACCCCAATCACAAAGCACCTTGCCTGTCATGCTGAGACCTTTGCCTGTACCTCATTTCTTGTCATCCCGTCCTACCCTGAGGAACACAGGCCGCTCTGGCCGTGAAGGGTTTCACAATACCCAGATGCCACACCACATGACCACGACTGCTCATGAGTCATTGCTTCTGCCTGTTGTGCTGTTTGTCATTCACTTAATGTTCACCAGGCTTGTACAGCACGACAAGCCCGGTCCCAGGCCGGATCCTAGGGACATCTAGAGAAGATACGGGCTTATCCCTCTGTCCTGCACTTCTACCCAGCTTTCAAAACTCCCTCCAGGATGCCCCCAGGAGTTAAGCAAATTGTTCCAGAGTCCTCACAGGGCTTTTGTTAACACCTCAATCTCAAAATCATCAGTCTTATAAGCAGCTTTTCAGACATTCACATTCCCCTCATCTAGTCTGAAGGTCTCTCAGGGAAGACATTACCTCAGCCATTTCTGTGGCCCCACCCTCAGTGCAGAGCTTGGCACACCATGGTGGCTGACAAGGCCTCTCAGGAGGCAGCCCTGGTCTCACCCCGCAGCACACAGGCGGGTGCCCAGGGAGTACAACTTTGCCTCCACGCTCCTAGTTATGACTACCAGTCTCCTTCAAGTCCAAACCTTTGAACTTAGGAAACCTGAAAATATGGGGAGATGAGGTTCCCTGGAAAGGTCTGGCTACCCCTACATTTTAGACATTTCTAGCGGGCTTAGCCAACATTTCCACTGCTCTGTAGTGGTGGGCAGGGATTCAAACACCTGCATGCTTAAAGGTCAATGATCAGGCCCAGGAGAGTCCTTGCCAGCTTCCCTGGAACAAGGCAGCCCCTCCCTTCCTGTCTTCCTCCACTGGCAGAGGGCCTGGGGACGGACTGTCCGAGACAAGCCTCCACCACACTGGGTGCTCCACCTTCCTGCCCTGGGAAGGCCAGCGACTGCGGGGATAGGTCCCTGCTGGATGGAAGCTGTCAGCCTCCTCTCCCTCCCCCTGGCTGACAAGACCAGATGCAAAGAGAGACCAGAGACCTCCCTGGGTCAGGTGGCAGTACGGGGGCTCAGCCCTACCTCAGACTCTGACTCCTCATGGGATGCAGCCCTTCGGTAGCGGACCTTACTCCCATTCCTCGAGTCCTGGTTGGCTCCCCTTTCTTCTAGTTTAGCTTTCGTCCTCCCCTTTCTCATGAGGAAATTGTCCACTACCCAAAACATCAAAGCCTGTGGGGAGGAAACCTGCGTGTTACCCTGGGATAAGCCATTTGTGAAAGCAGAGTGGACCTCCTCACCACCCCTCCCACCCGCTCCAGATTACAACATCTAGAACAAGGGGAAGAAAATCCTCATCCAGCCCACCCTGCTCTCTGCCACAAGCTTTCAAAGAGAGGCCCACTCTCTACTTCCTTTGCTTCTACTTTCTTATCAGAGAACCAGCAAGAAAGCCCTGGCCCTCTTCACCCCGAGTGGTGATAACTGATGGGGACAGCCTGCCTTGAGCCTTTGCCTTAGCCACTAGCAAGGTCTCCAGGCTCCTGGATAGGGATCCTCCCATGCGCTGAGCGGCTGGCCCGCACAGTCAGCCATGTCTGTCAGCCCCAGGTGCCTGAAGCATCTCTTCTCACAATTTCCTAACTTCTAGCCAGTGTGCTTGTGAGCTTCTCTTGGAGTTCTGTGTAAATGACAGAGATGGATGCCGGACTTCCTGATCTAGAAATCCTTGTTATGTGTGTGGTGGGAGGTCCCCTGGCAGGGAGGGTGAGACCAAGTTCCTGGATCCTCCATCTTGCACAGGGGGCCTGGAGCACAGGGTCTGCTGAGAAAGCGATCCTGCCATCTCCTCGTCTGGAGTGGGGACGGGGAGGGGCAGACGCTCACACAGAGGGACGTAGGGGCCGTAAGGGCCTTTCTCTGTCAGACTCTGAACTGTGAACAGGACACTGGAAGCCAGAGAGCACACGGGGGTAGGAAAATGTAACATGGCACTGACATTGACAAAGAAGGGGACGATCAGCATGACGATGGCCAGTTTCAGGTCTGGGTTTTCAATGGGATTCAACAGGGCCACCTGTAAAGAGAAGCAGACTCTGTGAGGTAGGGAGAGACCACAGGGAAGGCACCTGGGGGTGGGGGTGGCAGCGCGAGTCAACCCATGAAGCCCTGAGCAGGGCGGCGTAGCTTAGACCACAGGCCCCAGAACTTGGATGGGTAGAGCACCCTAATTCTGGGGCTGCACAGCCGTCCCCAGGTGTGGCTGCTAACAAGGCAGCCCCGGGGGAGCACCCGGAGCAATCAGGGCTCTCACAGCTTGCTCAGGGCTGTGCACCTGAAGTGCAGTGGGCTTACGACCACCCACCAGGAGGCATGGGGGGGTGGGCGCTTTGGGGAGCTAGAGGGAGCAGAGTCAGTGGATGCTCATTACAGACACTAGCACTGAGGTGCCAGGCCGCTTTCTAACAGAAATCCTGCACCCCAACCCCTCCTAAGGGACAGACAATAGCTCGGGAAAGCCTTGGTTTATTTTCTTAAAAAATAAAACTCAGATACAAATAAAACCAAAGGAAGGGTAAGTTCTGAGCTACTCGTTTCTGAAGGCTCTTTGGTTGGTTTCATGTGGCCATGTGGAGGAAATGGGTGGTTGAGGCTAGTCTGCAACGGCACCGGGGCTAGAGGGCAGGGCTGAGGGAATCCCGGGGGCAATGAGCAACCAGCAGCTTCCTGTGCCACCACAGGGCTCAATTAAAGCACTGGCAGAGAAGGGTGTGTGAGGACACGTGCACATGAAGGGAACACCCTCCTGACAGTTACAGTCATGAGGCCTGAAGACCACATCAGCCAGTAAGCAACTCGAGGGCAGGGACTCTTCTCTCCATTATGTGTCCCAAGGCTTAACCTGGAGCAGAGTTTGCGTGATTCAAGGAGATGGAGGCTAAGTGGAAAAACAAGTTCATGCTCTCGACAGGCGGCCCTGTCACACCGAATCCAGGCTGCATTCACGGAGGTAAAAAAGAAACAACAAATTTGGTTTTCTAGTAAGGCTGGGAGTGTGTGGGTAGTAGGAGAAAAAGTACCATCTTGCTTGGTGTCCCAAGGAGCGGGAAAGAAGGGACAAGAGCAAACCTTTTTCCACTGAAGTATGAGGAGGACGATGAAGACGACAGACTTCTCAAAAATCATGATCACAATGTAAAGAGCACACTGCCCAACCCAGGCTCCACACTGCAGAGGGTCTCCTGCGGGGACAGTGGGTGTGCTGTCACGTGGGGCCCGGACACCACGCCCCCGTCCCGTACCCACCGCCCCTGTGAGCCCTCACGCCCCCAGCCCACACCAGAACCCTGGCTCTAAAGCCACTTAATGAGCCCTCAAAGCACCAAGAATCACTTCAGCCCAAGTAGACAATTGTGGGTGTTTTAGACAAAATCAGAGAATTCCTAATTTGGAGATACCAGAGTGGCATTTCTTTCAAGAGGTTCTAAGATATAATTAAAAAAAAAACTAAAGTTAGTAAGTGCTCACTGCTGGGGCTCAGAGAGTTGGCTCTTTTTGTCCACTGGCAGAGCTGTGTGCAGCAAGGCTGCTATTATTATCCGTTGTTGATTTTTCCAGTGACTGTGGTGCCATCCTTCCCTTCCTCCATCTGTGGGCTGGCATGTTTGGGACTGTGATGGCAGCAGATAAGCTCATTGCTCGTCGGCTACCCCTGCCCACCCTCCCCGCTGTCCCTGCCGTCCTCAGCCCCGAAAGCAGAATTTGGACTGGAGGGACTCTGTTTCTGTCTACACGGAGCAGCCCCAAACAGCTTTGGCTGGGGACAAAGAAGAAAAGTGGGCAGCCCTCATGGCAAGGGGACAGCAGTGAGGGGTCGTGCCTTGGGGCTGTGCCAAGGGTCTATCTGTGACCCCATCAGTCACTGTGTTTGAGAAATGGAGAAATCCCAACAGTCCAAGCTGGGGCACACACAGGGCCTGGAGGGCCTCCAGAATGTTTCAACAGGGACTAGAAGGAAGGGTGGAGTCCAGCTCCAGGGAAGGATCTGGATCCTCAGGGACAAGCAGAACCCAAGGGATGGGCCCCCGGGGAGCCACACATGCCTCCCCAAAGCAGGAGACGCAGGGAGTGGGGCGGGTCCCCCTGAGGCCGGCTCTGGGAGCTCTCCTGCACTGGCGTGACCACCGCTGGCTGGCCGGAAGAGCGGGGTGGACGGTAGCTTTCCAGAGGAGGCAAAGGCTCCACACTAGGCAGTGAGAAGAGAACGTGACCCAAAGAGAAGGCTCCAGCTTCATGCCGGAGTCTACGGTTCCTGTAGCCATCCCTGCACAGGCCCCAGCCCTGCCAACGACACACAGTAGAAGCGCGAGTGAATGCCTTCACGCAGCTGTAATGGACACAACACCGAGCCATTCCCTTTTCTGGAAAGCCTCAGCAGAAGGGTGCAGAAAGCATGCAGAAAGCCAAAGGGCCTTTTTCTGAGCTCGTCCTGTCTACTTTCACTTCTGGGATTAGACACATCTGAGCCAAGAAACCACTTCAGAAGCACAATCTCTCCTAGCCAGACTTTTAATGGAGTTCTGTAATCCCTTCAGTAAACTATGTGACCTTACTGAGAAAAGTTCTCAGAAATAACCAATCAAACTGTTTGTTAAAAATCATTAAGACTGGAGACAGGCAGAAAACACTAGCAGGCAGGATCTCTGAATGGCGACCGCATGTTTAGAGTCAACTGAACAAGGGCCCACACTTAATGTCAAGAGAAAACCTACTGCTCCGCGTGTTTGCTCCCTCTGCCCTTCGGCTTGAGGACACTGACAAAGGGGGACGTGTTTTCCTCCCTCCCCTCGTGCTGCCCCGTGAAGGTTAGCCGCAGCTGTGGCTTGTTTCATTTACACGCTTTAATAAAGAACGTGGTGGGGAAAAAACAAACAAACCAACCCTGTGCAAACCTGCTCCCACATGTCTTCCTCTGCTCTGTCCAGACCACATGCAGCCCCAGCTGGTATGGACGCATGTGCCCGTTTGTTTTTCAGACTTGTTTCACTTGAGAGCCTTCCAGACATTCCCCACTGTCTCATCATTTCAGGACAGACACGCCAGGCATTCTCAATGTGTCCTGCTTTGTACCACACTGGACAACCTCAGATACCTACACGGGTGTTTTGTTTTTGTTGAATAATTTCCTCAGGATAAATCAGAGGAATAGGGGACAAACAGACAGAACATGTCTGTCTCTCAAGGCTTCAGGAAGGAAGCATTAGGACAGAGGCAGGCAGCAAAACCCACAAACCACAACACCCGGGGGGCACAGACCCTGCCTTCATGGCTTCTGCCTGGGGAGAAGCTGCCTGGTCATACAGGCAAGCACACCTGTCACCTGCATCTCATCTCGCCCCTCAGGGCCCGTGGCTGATTCCTCAAGTCCCATGTGCTTGTCAGTGAGTTCACCCTCTCCTCTAGGGACAAAGGAAGCACCTAGAAAACAAGCCCTTCTTCACTTAGCTGAGAAGAGAGCTCTGGGGGTTACATGGAAACACGGCCTCAAGCAGTGGGGCTGGCCAACACGTGTGGTGGACAGAATAACGACCCCACAGAGACGACTGCATCCTAGTCCCAGGACCCTGTGCACGTGGCAGGTGACCTGGCAGAGGGGAGGAAGCCGCTAACCAGCTGACTCTAGGAAAGAGAGAGCACCCTGCAGTGTCCGGGTGGGTCCAGCATGTTCACAAGGGCACTTCAAACTGGAAGGAGGTGCTGGAAGGTCAGCATGAAAGGGTGTTAGAGGAGCTGCCGGCTGCGGGCCCCTCGCGGGGAGGAAGGGGCCAGTGCAGGCAGCCTCTAAGGGCAGGAAAAGGCAAGGATATGGGTCTCCCCCTAGAGACTCCAGAAGAAACCATTCCTGCTGACACCTTGACTTTAGCCCTGGGAGATGAAGGCGGGACGTCTGAACTATATGACTGTAAGGCAAGAAATCCGTGGTGTTTGAAGCTACTCATTTCGTGGCAACTTTTTATAGCTTTGACAGAAACTGGTAACGTGGACAAAAACAGAAATGAGGTAACAGGACACGTGCTCCCTCCCCAGGCTGAGGGAGGACTCAGGACAGTCTTGGATAAAGGGCAGCTGCATCTGGAGACACCCGGCTTGAAGGCTCTGGCTCCTAAACGCAGTGGTGGGAGGACAGGGTGGCATGGAAGTAAGTGGCTCAAGCAGCCGCTGCCTCCGTGACGCACTGGGGACGGGTGCAGGGCCTGCTGCGTCACGACCAGCCTGGCCTCGCCTCCTGCGGGTCCCCGAGGGGCTGTGGATGCACCTCCGACAGCACTGGTCACCACAGCACAGACCAGAGCCCTGCCTTCCAGGATGGGTCTCAGTGGCAAGCAGTGAGCAGCACTGTCCTTGGAAGTGGTGGGAGAGGAGACCACCTCCCCTCTATCCCAGCTGTGCACTGGCTTCCCATGTCACTTAAGCTCTCTGGGCATGAGCCTATGAGGATGGCACCGCTGTGGTCTGTATGCGTCCTCTAAGCTGAGGTGTCATGACTCGGGGCTTCTGAGAAGCCTTCCCTTGAGCCAAAGGAGCACACACTGTGTGTCAGACACTATCTTTAAGTCCGTGACTCATCAGGCATTGAGTAACAGGGCTAAGAAAAGCCCTCCCCTGAGTTCATCTCCCCTCAACAGAGACAAACAATTACTTAAGATTTCTAGAAATACCCAAGGACGCACAGCCGGCTCCAAGAATCGGCTCCTTTCTACATGTTAGTGCCTTGTGAGTCTTCAGTCATCTAGGAGTGACCAGCCCTGAGGCCCAGACCCATGAGCTCTGTAGAAGGTGCGAGTAGGAAAGGAGAGCGGAGGTCCAGAATTCCTTCTCTTTTGTTCTGTGTGTGCCCCTATGTGTCCAAGGCCTCGCTGGTGCTGTTCCCACTGAGACAAAGAGCCCCTGCTCCCAGACAGCAGGGGCCAGCTGTGAAGGTGGTCCTGAACTCCTACAGTGTGGCAAGGCCTCAAGGAGGCACCTATCATGGCAGCCGTGCTCAGGCCACAGCCGGCCGCTCCTCTGGGAGTACAAAGTCAAGGGTGATGCGTTTGTGCTGGAAGACAGTGTGAAGGGGAACTTCTGCCCAGGCTATTGTCCTTGGGGTCTGAGGAGAGGGGACTGGGTCAAAGAGGAGCCAGCAGCCACAGGTCACCTGTTTCAAGCCATGTCTCTGGGAGGGAGGATGGACCCGGTGTCCCTGGTGACTGTACATGCTAGACACTGGTGGGGGGCCAGCCTACTGTCAGGAGACAGCAAGGCAACTTGGCCCCCGGAGGGACAGATCCTCTGTCTTGACCTTACAGCCCCTGTAGTGAAATGGTCCAATGACAGGACATGTACGGACATGCAGCAGAAAGAGGGCCAGCTCCCTACTGAGCACCTCCCAAACCTGGAGCCGGCCCTTCTCTAAGGAGGTGTGTGTACTCTGTGTACTCTGTGGGAAGCTCAGCACAGTGAGGTGGCCTTAGAGCGGCAGGTGTGGCCTCCGGTGCCCTCTGGTGGAAGAGGCCAATGCCGTGCCCCTCCGTGTGTCCAGGGCTCTTGGTTCCTGCTGTCAAGTGGCAGTAAACACCTCAGACCGTGTGGGTTTGGACGCTAGCAGGGGACCAGAACCGGCCCCGCAAGCACACAAAGGAGACAGCCATTGGCTCCTGAATCCCCGAATCCACAGGCCCAGTGGGCTATACAGGAGAAGGAGCAGAGCCCCCTCTAAGAAGCCCCCTCCACACTCCATGCTGTGTTACCAATGTCTGTGCTACGTTACCATATTCGCCAAAACGCAGAGACTCCCACTGCTGCCACTCCACCAAGACGCTGACAGCACGCACGCCCACGTAGATGAGCAGCATGCCTACGGTGGCGTCCAGGAGGAAGTTGATGAGGTACCTGGGAGGAGAGGACACAGCAGTACTGTCAGAAAGCGAGGGCCCCCGGTGGGCCGACTTCAGGCCTGATGCCCCGGCACTTTGGCCTGTTCTGGGGGCCAGTGCAAGAGGCTGCGGGGCTCACTCCCAGGAACCCTAGCGAAGCCTCCCTGTGACAGTGTGCTGACACTCATCAGGGACAAAGAAGCTTGGGAGACCTCAAATACTCCCAGCAAATGAAGACCTGACACAAGACAGAGTGCCTGGAAGTAGTCAAGGAAGTCAACAGGGAAACAGAACTTAATTCAGTAAAAGAAGTCTGCTCCATGACACTGTTCACATCCTGACGGTCCAGTTCAGTGCTCCTGTTTAGGAGGGCAGTTCAGGAAATGGCTTCTGGGGTTTCTTACACCAAACAGGTCGGGGCCATGTGGCCCTTCTTCTTTCCCATGTTTCAGATTCAGAGCCTACCATCGAGGCAAGTACAAATATTTTTTTTTTTTTTATTTTTATTTCTAGGAGAGACAGAGAGAGACAGCGTGAGCAGGGGAGGGTCAGAGAGAGACGGAGTCACAGAGTGAAACAGGCTCCAGGCTCTGAGCTGGCAGTCAGCACAGAGCCCAATGCAGGGCTCGAACCCACGAACCGTGAGATCATGACCTAAGCGAAAGTCGGACGCCCAACCGACTAAGCCACCCAGGTGCCCTGAGGCAAGTACTAATATTTCTAAGGAGACAGCTTTACTCCCATGGAAAAGGCACGATGATGGAATGAGAGGGGAGGGTTGGAAGAGCACTCCCACCTTGATCATGTGCTCTTTTGTAAGGTCTGTTCCCATGTGTCTGATACGTGCCTCTCCCCTCACCAAGGAAAGGGCCTCCCTTGAGGGCCCGTACCCAGACTTTGCTGGGCACCCTGACCACAGACCCCAGTTCTCCACACAAAGCAGGAGACAGGCCACCACTGGGTCAGGTACTAGCCCTCTGGGATGCCAAGTGGCTCAGAAAGTCCTCAAAGTAGTTCCAGATGCCACAGATCAACTGGCACTTTCTACTTTCTGAGGCTTAAGATATTTTATGCAGACTCACAACCCACACCCTAAGATAAGGCCCAGGCTTTAGCGACACACACAGCACACTGATACCGGAGGGATGCCCTGCTCCTCTGTGCTCAGGGCCCAGTTGGCGGCCCTGGAGTGGTGAAAGGTGGTTTTTGCTCCCTGCCCTTCCTCTTTAAAATCACAAGGGGTCACTCTCAGACCAGAGACCAAGGCATAGCAACTGCTTCCAAGGCAATTTCTCCAAGTTCACAGCTGGCCCTAAGCTAAGCTGCTCTTGGATGCTTACGTCTAATTGGTTTCAAGTGGTTCTCACATCTGAGGCTCACCCTGAAAATAACAAGAACACCTGATACACATACACACGTCAGTTCATTCATTCCCTCACCAAATATTTATGCCTACTGTGCTCCAGGCCCTGGGAACAAAGACTTTAGAAAGCTCCATACTCTGTATCCAACACAGATGAGACCAGCAGACAGCAGTGGGCCCCAAGCCAGACTGGCCAGCTTCAGATTCCACTCTGTCACTACTAAGCCCTGTGAACTTACATCCTCTCTCTGTGCCTCAGTTCCCCAAGTTGTAAAATGAGGATAACCAAAGTATCTAAATTGTAGGGCTGTTATCAGGATCAAATGAATCAACACACGTGAACAGTGCTTGCCACCTAGCAGATGCTATACAAATGTGTTTTTGAATCATAGCCCCTCAGAGTCACAAAAGCTTAACAATCCTCTACCCTCGCAAAGCTGTCTGGAGCAAGGAGCAGAGTCCCCAGCACAAGGGATCCCTGCAGCCACAGGGAGCAGCTCATCTCCTTCTGTTTGTAAGTGTCTCTTTTCCCTGAGCTGAGGCTGGCTTCCCTTCCGGTCTGCAGACTCCCAAGATGCCCCAGGGCCAGCCCAGCCCAGCCCAGCCCCCACCTGTAAAAAGTCAGGGCAGAGCAAGGATGGCAGGCCCCGGAACAGACCCCAGCACATGCAGCCTTCCATAGGGCCCAGGTCCCCTCTACTCCCGAGCACCACCAGCTCTTGCACCCACTGCTGGGGCTCTCATGCCTTTCCTAAGTTTTAACAACAACTTCCTCTAACTGAACTGTCAACTTCCTCACTGAGAAGTGCCCCGTGGTTGGTTTCCAGTGGCGCTTATACCCATCAACTCCTTAAACTTTCACGGGAATCCTTGGGATGTGGCAGGACACATGGACAGGGGAGCAAACTATGGCTCAGTCTGGCCTCTCAGTCAAGTGCCTTCACCATACCAAGCTCCATCTTGGGTCTTTTCTGCTCCAGGCTGAGCACTCAAGATCTGTCAACAGCCCTTTCTCCATCCTGGCTGTGATTCAGTTTGTCAATGTCCCTCTTAAAGCTGTATCATCTTCTTTTTGTATACGAGCAATGGAAGCGCTGCAAGAGAGAGCCACATGGCCAAGGCTATGCCAGGAGTGAGGTTAGAGCCTCCCGTGCAAGCAGCTGGCTCTCAGTCTCTCCTGGTCAATGACATCAAGACGATTAACAAGATCAGAGGATGACTCGGGGCGCCTGGGTGGCTTAGTCGGTTAAGCGTCCGACTTTCGCTCAGGTCATGATCTCGCGGTTCGTGGGTTCGAGCCCCGCGTCGGGCTCTGTGCTGACTGCCAGCTCAGAGCCTGGAGCCTGTTTCAGTCTGTGACTCCCTCTCTCTCTGACCCTCCCCTGCTCATGCTGTCTCTCTCTCTCTCTCCTAGAAATAAATAAAACATTTAAAAAAAAAAAAAAGGATCAGAGGATGACTCAAGCCTGCTGGGGGAGGCAAGAGTTGGAAGGACAAGGCCCTTTCCTTACCATCTCCCCTACACTTTCCACTCCTCCACTTTGGGGCTACATACACCCAAACATCCAAACACATCACAACCTGTCCAGATCTTAGAAAAAGATTCTGGGAGACTTCACAACTTCCTTCTGAAATCTGAATCTACATAGTCACCAAGGAAGGAGGCATAAAAGAATCTTCCAGTCCACATGATCTTAAATGCACACTAAACCTCTTGGCAAGGGACTCACCAGCCATCTGCCCTGCTCTCCCAGAGGCAGGGCAGGCCAGGGGTGGGGCAGAGGGGACCACAAAGGGCAGAGGGCAGCATGAGCAAAGGCACAGAAGCAGGAGGTAGCTGGTGGGGTTGAGGATCACAGCACAGTACTGGCTGGAGGAAGTCTGAGCCAGGAAGCTAGGAGATGGAGCCAGGATAGGGCCGGTGAGCCTCCTTCTCCACTCCATCTGCCAGGAGAGGCGCCGCTGGGGGATTCAGTCAGATTGCCTGGGGTGGGGGACTGTGTGGAAGGCACACTGCAGGGATGAGCTGGAACAATCTGTGGTCTTCAGGTCAAAGAGGTCAATGATAGTCAACAATGGCTTTGACCCTGAGCGAGTGGCACCACAGAGGAGCCCTTGTGTGTCCAGTTCCAGCAGAGATACTCCTTCAGGGCACGATGCTGTCCTGCTAGGGATTGCTCCCTGCCAGGAGGCATAAAAGTGCCAGAACACCAAGGGCCAGAGTTCTGATGAGCAGAAAGCCAACACACAGGGCAACCGTAAGCAGGCAAAGCCCCAACAGTCAACTGACAGCTGTGTCTGAGCAACCACAGGCAGCACACAGAATATGGTCATGTGGGGAAGCACAGTGCACAACGGGGGACTGCTTCCTCCCCAAGCTAGAGGGAACATGACCGGTGGCAGAAAGCAAGACCAGCCTACAATTTCAGTGTATGGGTGGGTGATGTCTGTACTCAAATATGGGCCACTTACAGTGAACAAGGGTCCTCTTCAGTGAGATCTGCTAGGTACACATTTGCAAAGTGGATGAACAGCATTCCTATGGCTTGTTTGGAAGTGTCTAAAAACCTGCACAAAATAGGATCAGCACTTGTTATCACCCTCACCAGAGGGTAATATCCAATTTAGGGAAAATGAGAAGTCTGAAACGGGAAGAAAGCTAGCAGCGAGATCTCAGCCTCCCCAGTACTGGCCACCTCTTTCTCTGGCATCAACACTAACTCAGGCTTGGCATCTCAGCTACCTTCTGAAACCTTCAATAACACTGCATCTGAAATCCCTAAAAGGCCACTGATGTATAACACATATTTAAACATATATTTAAATTAGACGTGTTTACTTTTTCATTTTTTGTTACTTCAAAATGAAATGCTTGATCACAGCTGTGTGATGAAGTCCAAGGGGTCTCCGTATTAAAGAGCTCCCATTCAACCTCACTGGGAGCTAAATGCTATGCAAGACTAACGAGACACCCAAATCCAGCACTGCCGCTAAAACCCTGAAGACTTCTGGCTGCATTTACACCCCGGGCTAGCTTGCGATGGGCAAACTTTTCCTGTAAGGGGTCAGAGAGTAAATACTGTAGGCTTTGCAGGCCACTGTTCTCTGCAGCAATTGGTCACCCCTTGGCACTGCAGGGTGAGAGCAGCTGTGGAGGCCGCCATTCCTGTAACACTATGAAAATGGACAGCACGCCAGATTGGGCCTGTGGGCTGCAGTCTGCCAACCCTTGGGCTAGAAGGCAGGGTGTTCACTCTGGACACACCTCACTGCCCCATCCACGAGGGGTCTTTAGTTTCTCCTCTGTCATGAACACCTGGAAACCAGGTGGTCTCTGGATTGTGGCCAACTCTCTTGGTCTCCCAGGCTGGGCATCCCGGTTTGGGCCAGGCCACTGAAGGGGGTGGTGAAGGGCCACATAGGCATGGGTCATTGGCCTTGGGGTCTTGGGGCTGAACAGATCTTGGAGATTATCCAGACCAACCCTGTGACTGAAGCTTGAAAATCATTTCCTAAAATAATGGCAAAGAAGAAGTCCCACCCCCCAAAGGGGAACATGTACCCCACAGAGTGCCCCAGCTCCAGACCTTCCCCAGGTCCCCCGGCCAAAGCTAGAAACCCAGATTCAAGAGAAACCGACTGTGGAAAATAAAAACAAGAATGATCAACATTCACAAATAATGCACTGAAGATCAATAAGGAGATGCTTAAAATGTTATAAAGGGCCTTTATCACAGTGATTTATCTGAAGTCTTCTCTGGAGGAAAAGGGCTATTTTGTTAACAGAGCTGCAAGCCTAAGGCAGCCCAAGAAAGTCAGCTTCTTGTGGACATCATGTTGTCCCGAACAGCTGGCTGTCCTCTCATTTTCTGGAGGGTTGTCTTTGGAAGCTGTGCCTGAAGCTCTACCAGCCTTTTATGAAGAAAAAACTGCTACCATAGGGTCATCCCAGGACTAGGAAAGCCTAGCTTGGGGGAGAGAAGCATATACATGGTATATCTGAGCAATCTCCAAATTTAGATAATGTTCTGCTCACACACACAGACTACAGAATCTGAGGACTGATCACAATCTAACACCAAGGAGACATAATTAAAGGAGCTTGCAGCACACGCTGATGTATCTAATCTTCCATTTTCTAAAACTGGACAGCGGTGTGGTGATAGATAAAGGCAGAGCTGAATGTTAGCTGGAGAAATAGAAGTCTTTCATATTATTCATAGTTCCTGATGATTAATTCAACTAAGGGATCCTAACACTTTATGTTCTGGAGAAACTCTCACATTGCCCCCCTCCCCGCAACTAAACCCCAAATAGCCCATGGCATTCTAGGAAGGTGTTAATATTTAAATACGCACCATATCCTCCACGGCCGTCTCTCATGCTTTGGCTCTCTGAAGCGCTTGACTGGAAGAAAACACACACCGTTCAGTGGCTTTCCACAGTGACAATGAAGCACAATGCATTCAACAAGTGGGTTAGTGGTACACTTGGGGCTGACACTACTAAGTTAAGGTACTCGTTCTTTTAACATGTACCAACGTACAATAAGCTGTGAGGATCACAGAGGCCCTGCACTGGCTGCTGACTGGGACAGACTCTTCAGAACCGGGCACTTAGGAAGAACGACTCCTCACAATGTGTGGAAAACTGTATTTTCTTCTCTTTCATGACGAGGTTCTCTCAGGGCCTGGAGACCACAAAGTGGAATGCAGCTACCTCCAAAGTCAGAATCCGCTCTATGCACCGACAAATCCCAACATTCGCTTAGTGCCCCCTCCTAGCTAGGCACTGAAACAAAGGCTGAGGCAGCAGCCCAGAGGGAGGGCAGGCACACCACCATATAGTGAGGAAGTGCTAGGGAAGAACTATGTCCCAGGCAGAGTGAGGGCGCGAGGGAAGGACGACCACGTCTGACTGCCAGGGAGGGCCCTGGTCGGGAGAGGCTTCACTGGTGCGAGGTGGCCAAGCCAGGTTCTGAAGGTTGGGTAAAAGTTGAGCAAACAGACCAGGAGTCTGGAATGAATCCCATAGGGAAGGAAAAGCCAGGGCAGAGTCAAAGCAGAGTCAAAGACATGGTTGGGACTGTGTTTTAGAAAAACAGCTCCGAATCATGTAGATGGTGAGCTTTCGGAGCTGGAGAAAATGCTGGCTGAGCCCCAGCACCAGGCAGGGGTGCCCCCAGCTACAGAACAGCCAGTGGGGGTGGGGCGCTCCTTCACCAGCAGGCTGACCTCAGGTGGCAGAGGACTGCTCAGACTGGCACCTTCACTTGGGGTCTGCAGACGGTCTCCACGAGTCTGTCCGCTAACACAAACACCGCAAGTGCTGCATGTGTGATGCCGCCCCTCACAAAAGTACCAAGGATGAAACACAAGAGCGCAAGCTCACGAGGGAGCATGTTACTAGGGCAGTGCGTGAGAACCATAGCAGAGCCCCGAGCTACCACTGAGGCACAGGAGGAGGACACAGCGAGGGAGAACTTGTGCCTGAATCACCGGACCCTATCTTTAAATGAAAACAGGCTGTCTGCACTTCGCCACACAAAGACTGTCTGTCCACAGAAAGAAAACAGGTCTGGGGTTCAGAGAGACATTCTGATAGACCAACAAGCAGGAGGAAATGTGAGGAGGTCTGTCACTCTGCTGATACATCACACATCCAAAGTATCGACAGTGTCAAAGAATCTGGAGGTGGGGCCAGGAGGTCCCGCTCGCCCAAAGGGTCCTCAAAGGCAGGGGGCTTCCTCCCCATAAGTATCCAAGTCTCACTGAGGGCCTGGTGCTCAGGAAGGAGATGCAGAGGAAACTGGGCCAGGACAAAGCAGTCTGGAAGGAAAGCCCCCAATTCGGACCAGAGCCATCTCAGGCGCATCAGTGCTTCTGCCTCAGGGGAACCTGTCCTCATCAGTGTACAATAAACCTGTCCTGATGAGCCGTGCTTCCTTGTCTGAGGAGCCAAGTGCTGAAGGACCAGAATGGCTGCAATTCACTGGCAGTTAGTTTAGGGAAAAAACTATACCTTATATAATCGTATAAAGTAATTGTATATTATAAAGGGTATAACTATAACATAATAAATACAATCTCAGTAATTATATAATAAGCCTATTACATTAATATGATATATAACATATGAATGGAAGCAAATGTGGTGTCATGGGCCAAATCGTGTCTCCGCTCCCTGAATTCACACTGGGGGAGGTCCTAACCCTGGGTACACCTCAGAATGTGGCTGTAGTTGAAGACAAAATCTTAAAAGAGGTAATTAAGGTAAAATGAGGCCCTATTCCAACATGACTGGTGTCCTACTAAGAGATTAGGACCCACACAGACTGAGGGGCGACCATGTGAGGTGCCATCTGTGGGCCAAGGAGAAAGGCCTCAGAAGAATCCACCCCTGCCCACATCTTGACTTGGCACTTTCAGCCTCTAGACCTTGAGAAAAGAAATTTCTGGTATTCAAGTCCTCCAGCCTGTGGTGCTTTACGGCAACACAGTGATCCGAGAACCCAGATGAAGGGTATTTGAGTATTCATTAAATTACTATTTAGACTTTTCTGTAGGTTGAACATTCAAAAAAAATTTTTATGTTTATTTGAGGGAGGGAGAGATAAAGAGAGAGAGAGAGAGAGAGAGAGAGAGAGAGAATGAATGAACAGGGGAGGGGTAGAGAGAAAGGGAGACGGAGGATCTGAAGCTGGCTCCATGCTGACAGCAGAGAGCCTGATGTGGGGCTCAAGCCATGAACCAGGAGATGAAGACCTGAGCCGAAGAAAGACGCTTAACTGACTGAGTGCCCCAACATTTCTGTAATAAAAAGGTGAGAGGAAAACGTACTATAAAAGCACACGCTAGTACAACCATTCGCAGGTCCATCTGGCAATATCAATCAAAATTGTAAGTGCCCAGACCCCTTTAACCTGCAATGCGCTGCCAGATGTGTGTTCTACAGGCATTATTACAACATGTGCCAAGATATATAGGGGTCTTCACTGTAATGCTGTCCTAACAAATACCTGGAAAGAGACCTATGTCTGTCAGTGTGCGGTTGGGTACATACATCATGGCACGATACAACATTAGGCTGTCACTGAAAACAATAAGGTAATCTGTGTGGACTCATGTGGACAGATTTCCAAATTATATTAATAAATTGCAGAATAATATGCCTACTACGATTCTGTTCATATCCATTTTTTAACTTTTAAAGAAGACTATTTTTATTTTTTAAGAGGGTAGGTTTTTTAAAGTTTATATATTTTTGAGAGAGAGAGAGAGACAGAGAGAGAGAAGAGTACAGCAGCGGAGGGGGGGTGGGGAGGGAGGGGAGAGGGAGATACAGAATCTGAAGCAGGCTCCATGCCATCAGCATTGAGCCTGATGCGGGGCTTGAACTCACAAACCCTAAGATCATGACCTAAGCTGAAATCAAGAATTGGGAGCTCAACTGACTGAGTCACTCAGATGACCCTAAAGATTTTTTTTAAATGTTTTATTTATTTCTGAGAAGAGAGAAAGAGAGAGAGAGAGAGAGAGAGAGAGAGAAACAGCGTGAGCAGGGGAGGGTCAGAGAGAGAGGGAGACACAGAATCTGAAGCAGGCTCCAGGCTCTGAGCTATCAGCATAGAGTCCAATGCGGGGTTTGAACCCATGAACTGTGAGATCATGACCTGAACTGAAGTTGGATGCTTAACTGATTGAGCCACCTAGGTGCCCCAAGATTTTAAGTAATCCTTATACCCAACACGGGGCTTGAACTCAAAACCTGAGATCAAGAGCTGCATGTTCTACTGAGCCAGCCATGTGCCTATGTTCATATCCATTTTTTAAAAAAAATTTAAAAAATTTGTTAATGTTTATTTATTTTTGAGAGAAAGAGACAGAGAGAAAGAGAGAGAAGGGAGGGAGGGGCAGAAAGAGAGGGAGACATAGAATCCAAAGCAGGCTCCAGGCTCTGAGCTGTCAGCACAGAGCCCTACGTGGGGCTTGAACTCATGAACTGCGAGATCACGACCTGAGCCAAAGTTAGACGTTTAACCGAGCCGTGCAGGCGCTCCTGTTCATATCATTTTTAAAGGATATACATTTATGTCGGTGTTACGCATGTGTTTTCCCTAGAAGGGTATGTGACTATTAAGGAGAGCTGCCTTTGGTGAAAGGAATTATCGATCAGGGGAGTAGACTTTCTACATCATTCTGAATGGTTTGAAACATTCTTCTAATTTCACACTGCTTTTATTTCAATAAATTAAAAATAAAAGAAACCTGTCAGACACCTGTGCCAATACAGCAAAGTGGGGCATGGGGGGATGTGGTGTGGGTCACGGGGGCCTCTGGGACAAGAAGAGAAAAGAATGTATGTGCGCGCTGACCATGCTCGTGGGTAGGGTGGCAGCCTCATGTGGGAGTACCTCAGACAGAATTCAGAACCCACTCGGATTCCCCAGAACGGAGCAGTGTGACTCCTGTCTCTTTCTCTCCGTCTGCCATCCCCTCCCCCTAGAATATTTCAGAGCATAAAATCTTTTTATTTTTTAATTAAAGGCAGAAGAAACATTAGAAGAGCTCCTTCAGATCTGACGTGGCAGGGAAACTCTGGAAACCTTGCCCCGCCACGCAGTCATGGTATACTGAGGGGCCTGCGGCGTGACAGGCCCCGTTCAGCAGGAGACGAAGTCGACACAATCCTTGCGCTCCTGGCCTTCTCGGGGAGGGGAGAGGCTACGCGGAGGACAGAGACTGTGACATCAAAGCAGGAAAAGAGAGTAGGCTGGGGATGGGTTTGCAGATTGTAGACCAGGTCTGGAAGGTGAGCCAAAGTCCAAAGAAAGGCAGGGGTGAATCACAGGTGTCTGCGGAAGACCCCTCAGGTGGACGGCTTGGGACCAGTGAGCGGTGGGAATGTGGGCACAAGGTCAGATATCCCAGGCCTCGTGGCCAGGGGGATGTGGGGGTGGCCAGGGCAGGGGGGCTGTGGCCTACTATTGCCGTGCTGAGAGCGGCCTCAGGCACCAAGGCGGGAACAGAGGGGCGGATTAGGCCGCGCCAGTACCCCTGGGTGACTGGGCACCCAGCCTGGGTGGTGGACCAGAGCGCGAGCAGAGGCGGAGACCACGGCACCTTCAGTGGAGAGCCTGTGACAAGGCGGATGCAGTATGCATCCACGATGACTTGGGAGGTGGTTCTGCCCATTTCTGGTTGGTTGGAGGACGTGAGACTTCTGTGCACAAGAAACAAAGGGCCACCCCCGAGTCCCTCATGGACGGTGAGCCAGGCACCAGGCCTATGGAAACAAGCCCGTTCCCTGCAGGGGCCCGGCAGCTGCTCCCTGGGAAGCCATGAACAAAAAGGCTCACGCAGAGAGTGCCTCATTGTCAGTGTCATAGGACAGCTGAGTTTTGCTCAATTAATGGTGCTTCTGCAGGATGCAGAGAACTCAGATGGGGCCAGAAGCCGAAGCAAAGCACAATCCACCCTAACATCCGCCACACAGCCTGGGGAAGGAGGTCGGGAAGGAGAGCACAGTTCAAGGGCAGGTCAGGGCCCTGAAGGCGGGACCCCAGGATCCCAGGCTGACAGCCTGAAAGAGCCCCCAGTAGGAAAAGAAAGGAGCGGGGGGGGGGGGAGAGTGGGGGCAGGAGAGGGGCTGTCCCTGAGACCTGGCACACAGGCCCCATTCCACTCCTCAGACGACACTGTGCACCACCACCTCCAGGCTGCGGTGGGCTCCTAAGCAGGTGCTCTGCGTTTACGCATGTGTGTCCTGAAGACAGGCATGGGGTCCTGTCACTTCTGAAAAGGAGTAGCAGCCAAGAGCCAGACAGATATAGCTTGGAGTTCTGTCTCTGCTACTATGTAGCCAACTGACTTTATGTTAAAAAAAAAAAAGGGGGGGGGAGGCGGGGAGAAGGGTGCTGCCTGGTTGGTGTCAGGATCCCATGAGAACAAACAGATGGAAGATGCTAGCACAGACACATGTTCAGGAAAGTGACCTGCGCCCAGGGGTCCCTGCCCTGGCCCTGCCTTCCCTTTCCTCCTCTCTGTGTCTACTCTCCCCAGGCCTGGGGCTGAGCCACCTTGTCTGGGTCTTCGGGTCCCTGAACAGCATGTGACCTTGGGTCTGCCATCTGCCCAACCTCCCCACAGGGGCCTAAATGCTGGGTAGGTCCCAGGGCTCCCCAGCCCTGCTGTCCTCCGCGGGCTGACGCCCCAGTGCTCTGAGTGCTCCCCGGCATCTCTCTTCTGCCTCCCCATGGTTCTGTCCTCCTTCCACAGGTTTCCAGGGAAACCCGTAGCCAGGATTTCCAGGGTGGTGGCTCCCCAGTCCTGCCCAGCCTCACCATGGCTTCTCAGAACGGATGCATCCTCCCCTTAGGGGCTCCTTACTTTCCTCCCCCACTCAACTGTCGTTCGCCCCTGCCAACTGTGCAACTCAAGTCTTCGGGACGTGTCCTTTCCCCCATTTCTAGCACCAAAGAAGTCAGGGCCTCAGGACCGCTTTCCTGTGCTAAGCAGATGCCTCCTAACAGGGCTTTCTGTTCCCCCACCCCCACCTGTGCGTCCCTCCACCTACACTGAGCACCAACTGTGCTGGGGACACATCACTGGACAATACAGCCAGGTCCCTGCCCTGAGGGAACTTTCCATCCATAACACTGCACATCATTGTTGACTTGCCTGAAACACTGCTCCCTTCTTTCCTAATTTTACACATTTTTTGAGAGAGAGAGTGAGAGCACATGGGGTAGGGGCAGAGGGAAGGCAAGAGAGGGAGGGAGGGAGGGGGGAAGACAGAGGGAAGAGAGGGAGAGAGAGGGAGGGAGGGAGAGAGACAGAATCTTAAGCAGGCTTTCAGTGCAGAGCCTGATACGGGCCTAGATCATAACCTGGGGTGAAATCAAGAGTCCCAGACGTGCAAACTACTGAACGGGCCAGGTGCCCCTCTTATGCATTTTTAAATTAAAATATATCTTTTGGAAGAGATAAACATATGGAAAGTATACAAACTTCAGAGTACATTCTTTCGGTTAGTATTTGGATGGTCTATCCTCTTTAATTTCTTTTTTTTTCTTCCAACATTATATTTAAGGTGGGTCTACTGAAACAGCATATAGGTGAGCTTTCTCCCATAAATCTGGCTCACAATTGTAATGGGTTGAAGAGTTGTCTCCAAAAAGATGTCCAAATCCTGACCGCCCCCCCAATACCTGTGAATGTATTTTATTTGGAAAAGTGTTGTTACAGGTGATGAGGTTACAGAACATGAGAGAAGACCATCCTGGATTAATGAGGTGGGCCCTCAATCTAATTACCAGTGTCCTCGAGAGAGAGGAGAAGGCACAGGAAGAGGAGAAGGCCTGGTAAAGACAGAGGCAGAGGCTGGAGCATTGCAGCCGCACGCCAGGAACCCCTGAAGAGGAGGAGATGGGGAAGGATTCACCCCCAGACTCAGCGGAGGGAGTGTGGCCCGGCCAACAGCTCCATTCTTAGCTTTGGGCTCCAGAAAGGGGAGAACTTCTGTTGCATTAAGCCAAGAAGTTTGTATTTGTATGGCATCCCTAGTAAAGTAATAAAGCATTTTTTTCTTTTAAAAGAAAACCTGAGTACAAACATACTCAGTGAGAAGTCCCCTTCCGTCTGACATCCCAGGCCTTGTTTCCCATCTCAGAGCCAGCCACTGTCACCCAGACCTTGCACAGCCTTCCAGACCCATATGAGACCAAAGATGGACACTCGTCTCTTTTTAGAGAAACACAGACAGCCCCAGACTTTACACACGTTGCACCTGCCGCTCTCACCGAAATGTCACCTCCTGCACCCGTGGCTCCGTGGTATGCCATGGCTGGCCGTGCACCACGCAGTGAACGTCCTTGCTGAGGCCTGTCCCGCCCGTGCCCACGTGGGTGAATGCCCCGAGGCAGACGTGCAGCTGATTCTGTCACTCGGCTCTGCGGGGGTGTGGCAAGTCCCAGAAGTGCCCGCGAGAAGCAGCAGCAAACCTCACTAACCTGGTCGCCGGATGGGCTGTATCCACGTGGCTTCAGCGTGTACTAAGCGGGTCACGTGGGTGCCCAGGCACCCACAGGGCTCGCTGCCGCCCAGCGCCTTGCGTGGGGGGCAAGGCCCCACCTGCCCCCTTCCCTCACATCCACCCCCTTCTCCCAGCCTCCCTCGAGGGGACAAGGCACAGTGCTCCCTCCTGCAGAAGTTCTGCGCTGTTGGTACCACACCACGGGAAGGCAATTGACCCCGCAGGTCTGGCCCACCCCAGCAGCCGGCACACTCACTGCTCACACAGGGCTGTCGCTTGCTTCTGCTCACACCTCTCCCAGCCAGCATCTACAGGGTGGGGACCAGGTACCCCACTTCACTCTCCCTTTCAGAGCCTTGCCTGCGGTGCCCCCACAGACTTGCTGTGTGACAGAGGACAGCTGAGTTTCACATACAGGTGTTTTCTTTCATGTCACAAGGAGGAAGACCTAGGAGGTGGTGTTAAAAAAAGGAAGACCTAGGAGGTGGGCTTGATGGGGGCACCCGGCTGGCTCAGCTGGTGGAGCATGTGGCTCTTGATCTCAGGGGTTCTGAGTCTGAGCCCCATGTTGGGCACTGGAGATTGTTTAAAAATAAAATCTTTTAGGGGCGCCTGGGTAGCTCAGTTGGTTAAGCACCCGACTTCAGCTCAGGTCATGATCTCATGGTTCGTGGGTTCGAGCCCCATGTCAGGCTCTGTGCTGACAGCCAGCTGAGAGCCTGGAGCCTGTTTCAGATTCTGTATCTCCCTCTCTCTCTGACCCTCCCCTGCTCACACTGTCTCTGTCTCTCAGAAATAAATAAAACATTAAAAAAAAAATAAAATATTTTAAAAAAATCATGGGGGTTAGGAGGGGAACAATTACCATGTAGTCTTATTTAGAAACTGAGTCATAAAAAGCACAACTGTTTGGAAATTAAACCACATAATTTAAGAGCCATTTGGTCCATGTCAGGCACAGCCCGAGGGAAGCAGAGTTACCAGGAATGTAAGAGATAAGTAAGAGGCTGCTTAGTCATCAGGGGGAGAGAAAGAGAGGCTTGTGGCTGAATGGAGGTGGGTTAACAGGGATTCTGCAAACTCCGTTACTGGGCGGTGGTGGTCTCTTGCGCCTCTCCTGACCTGAGGGCATTTCCCACACCAGCACGTGGAGGGAAGATTGCCCCACACTGTGGATATGGCACAGGAAGACTCCTGACCCCAGGAGTGCTCTTCGCACAGAACTACTCTCTGCTGTGAAAATCCACGGAGGCAATCCAATTACTTATGGAATATAAATGTGTGGAATGTTCATGTGCTTGCATCCAAAGTATCATCTTGAAGCAGGAGGGTGATCATAGACCACACTGTGGCCACGTTAGCTTCTATTTCAAAACGTGATACAACAGAAGGCATCTTGGATGGCTCTGCCCCATAGGCTTCAGGGAATCAGAGACACATATTCTTCACTGGGGCCGCAAAACCACTGGTCCCTTTGTGAGATCATGGGTCTGGTCTGGGGATGTGAGCAGGATGCCCACCCCACAGGATCAGGGAGCCCCAGAGACCATGAGCTCATGCCAGAAGTCGATGTGCTTTCTTGCTTATCCCTCTGCCAATGGGCCTGAGCCAGAGAAAACCCCGCAGTTCTGGAGCCTTCTCTCCACCCACACACCCCTGACCTGGACCTGATGGCCTCCTTTCTCAAGGTGTACCACAGGCCAGTGTCTTGTCCGAGACGGGCTTCCATCGAGGTTGACAGACTGTTCACCAGGGTGAATGGCAAGCAGCCCAGCCCCAGCTCAACAGCAAGTCCAGAGCAGAGCAGCTGCCACTAATGCCAGTGAGGGACTGGTTCATAAAGTAGGCAGTTTGGACTCTAAATCAGTCAGAAGGGTCTTTGAGGGTCTGACACCCCCTGTGTAAAGAGTGGAGAAAACAGTGGGAAAGGGGTGGTCTGTCCAGGATCAACAGGTAGTTAGTAGTGGACCTGGGAGGACGTACAAGCCACCTGAGCCAGCCTCTTCCTCCAACTGGCCATGGCTGGGCCAGAGACCTCAAGCCACACTTTGCTGGTTCGGTAAGCCCAGGACCCCAGTGCTCGAAAATGAAAGAAACTGTCCGGTGTGGTGGTGACCAAATCCACCCTCACTGGCAGAACCAGCAATCAAGGAAAATGTTTCTTTACTTTCCCTAAATTATACATAGTCAAGCCCTATCCCAAACCTCCTTAATACCTACAGTGGTAGGAAAACCCCAGAGGTACCAGTTTCTTTAGGGCAGGGAAAAGTCCCAGAAAGTCACTGAGGTAGACTGATGGTTGCCTCCCCAAAACCTCAACCCTCCCTCATTCCCTCCCTCCCTCCTTCCCTTCCTAAGGACTCAGCTGCACAGTTGACAAACCACATTCCCAGCTGGGGGAATGACCTTGTGACCTTGTGGCCGACCTTGCAGCTGGGGGTGACCACAGGACTAAGTCCCAGCCTACAAGAGTGTTAAACACAGGGTGGATCACTTTTCAAGGAGAAATGAGGGGCCTAGTGATTCTTATAGCAAGGAACTACAGGCAGTCAAGTTGGGGTTACCTTGAAATCTAGTCCCTGCCTTATGAAAAATGTTATTATTTTAAGCAAGTCACTTTTCTGGGTCTCAGTTTCCTCAACTGTCTACTTAAGAGGGTCAATGTGGGGAGAAAAGCATCTGCAGCTGTGGCCACCGTCACTGGCTACATGACAGGTACTTTACATCATTATTTCTAACGTTTATGACAACCCTGAAAGGTGTCAATCATTTTCATTTTATAGGAAAGGTCAAAAACGGCACAAGCAAGGTCTACATCCATGGCCGTCTGACTGTAAAGCCCACGTCTACCCCACGGTGATGAGGACGCCTAGTACAAGGCAACCAAGGTTTTGGTGTGGATGAGCCGTAGGGCAGAAAGGGCATCGCTCTGGTGCCCCGGAGGCTTCCTGAGACCAGGGCCATCTCCATCCCCTCAACAGGGAGGCCTCCTGACTCCAATCTTCTTCCCTTAAACCCTCCCTCACATGAGCTGGAGTGAACTGAGCCTGATACCCGCCTTGGTCAAGCCTTTCAGTGTGTGTCCCACCTCCCCTTCCTCAGGGAACACAACTCGGGCTATTTGGGCTCACAAACTGGGCTGTGCCCAGGGCCTGACACCTTCCTTGATGCTGTCACTCACACAGTCAATTTGGCTTGGGAGGGCCCTCACATTTCTTCTCCCAGACAACACTTAAGCAACCATCCACATTTAGTTCTGGCCACTCTCAGACTTTCCTCCTTTGCAGTAGAGCTAAGTGTCCACCCGCGTGGCTCCCCAAAGTTTCCTATGCATACTACACATACCTCTGTATTGACATTTCCCATGCAAAACTGAGGATCCATCGGTCTCTCCCACCAAACAATTAGGTTAAGGAAGCAGATAGGGACCTTCTCTTAATCACACTTTTAACCTCAGAACCTGGCCCTGTACCTGGAAAGAAGCAGGCACTTAACCACTAACCAGAACGAATGGAGCAGAACACACTGGAAGAACGCACAAGTCAGAAGAGGCAATAGCTTAGTGTGGGGAATGCAACCTCTGCTCCAAAACCTCGCTGCAACACTTACTGTGGTGCCAGGCAAAGTTGTTTGACCTCTCTGGGCCGTAATCTGCCTTTTGTAAAATGGAAGAAATCAGAGTACCCACCTCTTACGAGTATTAATAGGACAATGTATTAGAGTACTTCGCCAGTACCGTGCACATTTTAGCAGGGAGCAGCTGCACTGTTACTGCTGGAGGAAGAGGCCATCCTCAGGCACAAAGCCCAGAGCAGAGAGCAGCAAAGCACACATCAGAGTATAAACTGTGCATCCCTAGAGTCTTTCTCCTTCCTTTTAGGTTATAAATCACTGTAACAAGTTTGGAAACTAAAGAGAAGTATCTAAAATGTAACCATTGAATACAACCAAGCCCATTGGTTGTTATAACACCTTAGCTCTGGTTCCAAAGCTCCTCCGGGCCTATACGTCCCAGGTGGGAGCAGGACAAAGTCCAGTCAGATTGTGCTCTGCTCCCTCTGTCAGCCTCTATCAGCCTCCAAGGTTGGTCACTCAGAGCTGTCCAAGTGTGGGGGCTCTCCGAGGTGAGCACACAAGAGCAGTGACAGGCATGACTCAAGCAGGATTGTATGGCACGAGCCTTGTCCTCCCACCTCGCAGAGCAGGACCCAGGGGTGGTGCAGAAATGCCTAAGAGCTGGCGAGAGAGGGGCTCAAGACCAACTGTGAAGGCTCGGAAGACCACTGGCTGGACAGGGCTGGTTCCTGTCCTACTCTCAGCTGGTGAGAAGAGACACACTGGGAAATCAAGTCCGGGCATTGCAGAGTTTCTTCTATCATCAGTGTCAGGAAAAAACTAGAACCGATGTGGCACTGGTTTGAGAAACACCCTGAGGCATGACACCTGCCACCAGGCTGTGATCCAGGAGGAGGAGCAGGTCGGAGCCCATGCAGGCAGGATGACGGGCACCCCAGAATCTGGCACCATTCAGCACTCCTGCACACTCTGGCCTTCCTGGCCTCTATGCCAGCCCCTCACGTGGACAGAGGGCCGCAGGCCCAGGGTCTTCCCAGTCCCCAAGCCTAACCCGCCTGCCCTGCACCTTGCTCCCTTCCACTGTTACACTGGGAAGCAAATAAAAAAACTACCACCATCCCTGTCAGACTGGGGAGTAGCTTCACACACTCAAAATTAAGATATTTAAAATTTTTTCAAATGGGAGTAGACTTTAAGTTTTAATTTAAATTCCAGTTAGTTAACAGACAGTGTAATATTAGTTTCAAGTGTATAGTATAGTGATTCAGCACTTTCATATGTTGCCCAGTGTCCATCACAGGTGCTCTCCTTAATCCCCAACACCTACTTAAACCCCCCCCCTCCCCAAACACCTCCCCTCTGGTGACCATCCGTTTGCCCTCTATAGTCTTCTTGGTTTACCTCTCTCATTTCTCTCCCTTTACTTGTTTCTTAAATTCCACATGAGTGAAATATATTTATTTTTCTCTAACTTATTTTGCTTAGGATTATACTCTCTAGCCCCATCCATGTTGTTGTAAATGGTAAGATTTCATTCTTTTTTATAGCTAATAGTCCACTGTCTGTGTATGTGTGTGTGAGTGTGTGTGTGTACACCCCTTCTTTTTTATCCATACATCCATCGATGGGCTCTTGGGCTGTTTTCATGATGTGGCTATTGTAGATAATGCTATCAATATCGGGTGCATGTATCCCTTTGAATTAGTGGTTTTGTACTCTCTTGATAAATTCCTACTGGTGCAATTGCTGGGTTGTAGGGTAGTTCTATCTTTTACTTTATGAGGACCCTCCACAATTTTCCAGAGAGGCTGCACGAGTTTGCATGCACACCCACAGTGCAAAAGGATTCCCCTTTCTCCACATTCTCACCTACGCCTGTTGTTTCTAAAACCAAGACATTTTAATGGTGGAACTTCAGGTGCCAAAAAAGGTTGATGCCAAAGCTATCTTTGAAGACAGACCTTTCTAGCGACCCTCAAAAATCACACCCATGGGTCGGCACCACAGCCTTTTGATTACAGGACTGACATTTACCCCGGGCAGAGAAAAGGCTGGGTCCAAGTAGAGGAGACATCAGGCTGGATTTCCTCCACACAGTCAACAAGGGCCTCGTCTATGCAGAAACAACTGCTAATGACACTGGGGAACCGAAGAGACTGTGGGCGGAGCGAGTGTGAGGCTGCACAGACTGTGCAGTCCTGGCCTGACATCGGCCCCTTAGCCTTTCCCGGAGCAGGGCCAGCGGAGGAAGAGGGCTTCAGAGGCCACCTGCAATGGCTCTCGGCCCCAAAACGTCCTGCTCAGACTCACACTATGTTTTATGTAGTAAGACACAATTAATTGCTCCATTTGTCCAGATGCCCATTCATCCTCCACACGGGTGCTGGTAGAGGTCTCAATGTAAACAGAATTCTGTCACCCTCTGCTCCACTTAAAACTTCCGTGACACATAAATGTGTCAAAAGCCAAACTTTACACTGAAGACGGGTGCATTTTACTTTATGTAAATGATACCTCCATAGAAAATTTAACAACAAAACGATCACAAATCCTTCCCGTGCCTTTCTACAGCAGCTAGAATAAAATGTAGGCTCCTTCTCCTGGCCAAGGGACCGTATGACTTAGGACTCTGCCTCTGGCCCCTCTCCCCCCCACCACCACATGGGCCTCCTCTCCATGCACCACACACACCAAGCTGCATCCCACCTCAGCACCCCGGCTCACATTGGACTTCGGTCTGGAACACTCTTCTCCCAGTTTGCCAACCAGCCAGCGGCTCCTTCTTTTCATTTGTATCTTGGATCCCAGTTCACCTCCTTGGAGGCCCCTCCCAACCACCTCACGCCCAGGTATGCACATCCTGGCTTGCCCCCATTTTTCTCTCATTTCCTTGCTCTATTTTCTTTCCCACAATTAGCCTTCTCATCTCTTTACTATCTTTTTTCTCCCCCTGGAAAGGAAGCTCTGCAAGACCAGGAACTTTGGTTCTATTTGCCCCCATATTCCTAAGCATCTAGAGGCTGCCTGGCTCTTAACAGGTAGCTGAACAATATCTGTTGAGCAAAGGAATTCATTTGGTCTGTCACCTCAGACATATTTAGCGCACTGTCGGGTATTTATTTTTAATTCAATAAGGTCTGTGAATCTGCATGAAGGCTTCTCCCTGAAACTTAGCTTGCAAGCCCTTCGTCCTGCAATAGGACAAAGTTGCTTAGCTCTTTGGTTTGGGACAAAGTAAACTGCCCGCAAGACTCCCAAAGGACAGCCACGCAAAACCTCTCTTCCTCCTCACCGGCCACAGGGCAGGGAGAACCAGCCCGTCAAGGTCTCCCTCCTTTGCTCTAGATGCAAGAACCAGACACTCTCGGTCTGCAAACAGCTGAAGTGCTCATGAACATTTTTTGGTAAGGACTAGATGAAGCCAAGGTTCATAGTTAGCTGGCTTTAATGCTCCTATGTGGGGGTTCTACCAAAGGCTGAGGAAGAAATAAGAAAAAAACCCAAACTGTGTAGCGAATAAATATGCTTAGCTCTCTAAACACGGGGCTTCCTTAGGACTGCAGCTTCCCCTGGGAGCAGGGCAGTGGCGCCATCTGCTGACAATGATGACACCTCAGCCGGGCTGAGGGGGGCACTGTCCCTGTGCGAGCATCCCGTGGGGCTCTGTGTGAGGTAAAGAAATACGAATAGCTGATAAACACACAAGAAGATATGCAACCCCAATAAGGTGGGCTTTAAAACTGTGAATTAATAATTACCCTCGGCCAGATTAGCAAAGACAAAAACATTGGGTGAGGATATTAGGAAACAGGGGCTCCTAAATTGCTGGTGGGAAAGTAAATGGTACAACCTCTGGGATGTATGGGGGAGTGGCTTGGTGATCGGTCCCCAGAGAGGGAACGTTCGCTGGTGCTGGGGTGGCCCCAGTGAAGGGAGCCCTCTGGGAGCTAGGGATGTGTTGGAGGTGGCAGGACCAACGCCTCCAGCAGGAGGGGGAGACAAGTCACCTTGTCAGTGTAACTTCCTCGTCCACACTGATGGAGGCACCAAGGGGAAATGGGCTGTCTGAGAAGGACCCTACGGGCGAGCCAGCATCGGGGAACCTGGGGACATGCTGTACCTGCCCTCACCCTGTGCTGTCCCTGCACTGCTGACCCATACTCCCTGGCTGTAAATGTAGGAATTTAATTTGATCTCACAGCAGATGGAGACGTGTGTGGTTTTTTCCCCCATCGACCCAGAGATCACTTGAAAAGTTGCAGTAGGTATTTTGGGAATATCTATTATGACTTTAACTATTTATATGCTGTGATCCAGAAGCTCTACTCCTAGAATTTTCTTAATTGCACTCAAACAAATGCCCAAAAATCTTCATAAAAGGGTGTACTACAGCACTGCCTATAAGCGTGGAGGATTTAAAAATCACCTAAATGTCCATTGATGGGGAGGAGTTAAATGTAAATTTAAAAAGTTAGCAGAGATTTTATGGCATGTAAATTACACCTCAGCAAAACCACTTAAGAAGTCAGATAAATTTGTTCATAGCAGCACTCTCCACAATAGCTAAAACCTGGAAAGAGCCTAAGTGTCCATCAACAGATGAATGGATCAAGAAGATGTGGTTTATCTATACCATGGAATACTACATGGCAATGAGAAACAATGAAATCTGGCCATGTGTAGCAACATGGATGGACCTTGAGGGTGTTATGCTGAGCGAAATAAGTCAGCAGAGAAAGACAAATATCATATGTGTGCACGTATAGGAGGATTAGGAGGAGCTTAACAGAGGACCAAGGGGGAGAAGAAGGGCAGAAATGGTGGGGGAAAGGGGAGAGGCAAACCATGAGAGACTCTTGAATGCTGACAAAAACTGAGGACTGGTGGATGTGGGGGAGGAGGGGTGGGCATGGAGGAGGGCACTTGTGGGGATGAGCACTGGGTGTTATGTGGAAACTAATTTGACAATAAACTATTTGTAAAAAAAAAAAAAAAATAATAATAATATTGGTAAATATTTACTGAATAAAGTTTAAAAAAAAAAAAAAAGAAGTCAGATAAATTTATCTGCTTTGATATGGAAAAATGCCCATGTTAAATGGGGAAAAAAGCAAGCCACCAAAGCAGTAACTGTGTCATGTGAACCTACTTTTATTTTTTTAAGTAATTTATAGAAACAGAAATTTCAAAGCACACACATTAACTGTGAACCATGGTTAGCTCTCTAGAGGATGGCATTACATGGAACTTTCACATTTTATGCTGTATATTTATTTCCATAGTGTTTTAGTTGTTTACAGAGAGCATGCATTGTTTTTGTAGTTAAAAAAAAAAAGTCTTAAAAAAGGTTACTTGGGGGGAAAAACAATTAAAAAATGACCAAATTACAATTTTGCACATTAGGTCATTAAAAGCCGTCCTCAAACCTAACTCATTAGCAAACCTCCTTCTGAGAAAAAAGCTTCCAGCAGGCAGAACTCCCTGAGGACAAAAAACACCTCAGCCTCTGCGACCTCATGGCTAATCAAACAGAAGAAGACGTGGCCCCAGAGCTTGCATTTCTCAGAGGTACCATGTGCAGCCCCCCACCGCCCAGGCCACCACGGGTGTGCAACCCCCCTCCTCCATCACCACACTTCTCTGCCACCTTCCAGTGGCCGCTGATTTTGGCTCAGGTCATGATCTCACAGTTCATGAGTTCAAGCCCCACATCAGGCTCTGTGCTGACAGCTCAGAGCCTGCTTGGGATTCTCTCTCCACCCCTCCCCTGCTTGTGCACTTGCTCTCTCTCTCTAAACATTAAAAAAAAAAAAAGAAAGAAAAAAAGGTAACCACCTCCTTTCCGCTGAGGACAAGAAACAATCTCATGGGATGAAGTCGCACAACTGTAACGTCACATGGCAGTCGTGAGGGGCACCACGTCTCCTGTGAGAGTACCATGCACTTGTCCAGCAAGAGACTTTGTCTGGGACACAATGGGACTTCACACTGGGCTTCACTTTTGAATTTTACTAGTGGAAGTGAGTTAATAAGCACCCGCAGCAGAAAAATTAATAGGAGACTGGCTCTTCTCTTGATATCAGAGTTACAAAGCTACACTTAAGGCCTTTTCCCTGGCTTCTCAACCGGGCAATTAGTATCCAGAGTCATCTCTTTTCAAGCAATCCAAGGTGTGTAACCAGCCAGAACCTCAGCAGAAGAGAAGCAACAGACTTCATGTCCCCAGTCCCACAGCCTGGAAGTCAGCAGGGAAGAGAGCAGCTGAGGAGCCTTCACTCTGCAATAATAAGCTGACCTCCAGGATGCTTGAGACCTTACTTTTTGGGTCATCAGGCGCCTAGCACCTACAACATCTGAAGTCCTCCTCGGCAGGCAGTGGGGATCCTGTCCACAGTGGTCTGGTGGATGCTGCAGGTGCCTTGGGTTCTGCTCACAGTTATCTCTCCTCTTCTCCATGTAGAACAACAGGTGGAGGGGGTGAGAGGGACAAGTGAGCAGTGCATACACCAGTAAAGGAAGAGGAAGGACGTAAACGGACCGTGACTCTTAGGACCAGGAGCACTGGGCTGCCCTAAGAAAGGCGGATCTGAGTCAAATTAGCATTTCTCAACTCCCAGTGTTCACTCTGTCCACCTGTCTAGTGGGATCCCTCCAACTCTTCCATGAGGATACTAACAAACTACCATCATGTGGCATGATGGTCACAAGAGGCACTTTCAAATTTTTTTTGCAATCGTCCCATTACACAGACTGCAGAGTGAGTGGCCGCAGGGATGAAGGCTAGGAAGACAGCCTGGATGAAGAGCAAGTCAAAAGGGAGGTTTGTTTCCATCTTTTTCCTGGGGCAGGAAGGGCAACAAATTACAGCCACAGGCAGTGAGGAAAAGCTGTCTGAGCAGCTTGGGTTTTACAGAGGGGCTTGCTGGGTGCTGTTCTGGGACTCACAACACATCTTCCTTCCACCTTCTCAGAAGTCTAGAATGAACATAAACCCATCTCAGAAAATCACAATACCCTGGACTGGCTACTCGCTGTTTCGAAGAGGCCTGCCTATGCCAGCTCTTTATCAGGAAGACCAGACACAATTCATGAGATGCTGGGAGAAAAGGAGGCATAGGGCCCTACCTGTCCTCAGACTCTCCAACCCAGCAATAGTGCCAGGAAGCATGCTTCCCTTGGGCTTGCTGGTCCACTGAGCTACCTGCAGGAGACTTAAATGATAAGCATCTTAGCACATCTGAGGCCACGCAAGAGGCACCAGTGGCTGTGCCACTCACGTGGGTGGGCAAGTACACAGCCCAGAGAAAGCAGAACACTCTGTCAGGAAATGACCAAAATAATCTGACACAAGTATCAGGAGAGAGGTGACCATGCCTATGTATATGCTAGGGACAAGGGAAGAGCAGGTGGCTAGGAAGAGACTTACTGAGGTCTCAGGGCAGTGAACATTCTATACAAAGAAAGGCTCTACAGAACAAAGCTCTATACTGTATACAAGCCAGAACTTTAGCACTTCCTCTCTCTCTCAGCACTGAAATATGAATTCCTTGAGCTGCTGGTATCTTTGAAAGAGGGGTGGAAAGGAAGATCCATCAACTGTGTCCTTACAAAAACAGTACTGAGAAGACTGAACACATGTAAAAAGTCACTGTGAACACAGAACGAATAGGCTCCATTTCAATTATTAGTCCGTTTTCCTCCCACGCATAGAGGCTCATTATACAAATTAGTCTGAAATGTATCTTGTTCAATAATCTTGTGTGGACTGAAGAAATTCTGATTTCCTACCAGTTAAAATACAAGCAGTGAGCAAGCAGGTTGGCTTGGCAAATAGAAAAATGTGACAAGTTGCTTCTCTGAGGCTCTTAAGACTAAAGAAGCGGCCAGGGCACCTGGGTGGCTCAGTGTGTTGAGCATCTGGCTCTTGATTTCAGCTCAGGCCATGATCTCAGTTTGGTTAGTGAGACTGAGCTCCATGCTCTGTGCTGACAGTGTGGAGCCTGCTTGGGATTCTCTTTCTCTCTGTCCCTCCCCAGCTCTCTCTCTCTCTCAAAAATAAACAAACATGGAAAAAAAATTAAAAGAAAGGTTATAGAAGCAGCTAACTCTTGTCTTGGATGAGACAGCCACTGGTGTCTCTGGGCTTGCTTCAACCACCTCTGAGGGCTCAGCCCACTCACCAAGATGAAATCCAATCAATACGCTCTTACTTATCTACCCAATATAGAGATGTACCAGAATTGACCCTCTTTGGCCACTCAGCATAGAAGTCTGGAATTATTAGTTACTTGGTTCAAGTGACTTGTCTTCCTAAATAGATAACAGACTCTTGGGGAACAGGGATCAAGTCTCCTAAACTTTTCTCACATACATCTTCATTGTATTAGTTACACACTGCTATGTGACACATTGTTCTACAACTTGGTGGCTTAAAACACTGAAGATTTATAATCAGCTTAGCTGGGTAGTTCTGGCTCATGATCTCTTAAAAGGCTGCAAACTTACAAAGCATGGGAAGCTTGGACTGGGGCTGGAAGAGCCACTTCCAAGAAGGTTCACACACATGGCTGTTGGATGTGCCCCTCAGCTCCTCACCACAAGGGTCCTTCCAAAGATTGTCTGAGTGTCCTCAAGACATGGCAGCTGGCTTTTCTCAGAGCCAATGATCCAAGAGGGAGTACACCCAAGACAAAAGCTGCAATTTTTAAAAATTTAACCTCCAAAGTGATATACCATCACTTCTGCCATATTCTATTGGTCACAGAGACTAACCCTGATGCGATGTGGGATATTCCAGGGTGTCAATATCAGGAGTGGGGATCACTGGGGTCTGTTGTGGAGGCTGGCTGCCACATGTGCCCTTCTATGTTCGCAGGAAATTTTTACTGAATGTGGAATGGATGAACATTTTCAGGGGGACCTGGAAGCTGTTCCTTTGCTTTTCAATTCCATCTTTGCCAACACACTCATGCTCTTTGTTGCCCTGGCTGGCTAACACCCTCCAAGGAAGGAAAACCGAACCAGGCACTAGAAGGAATCACCAGTGTTTCTGTCCAACCCTACAGGAGCTTTCCCTTCCCGTTTGGTAGTTACCAAAAACAACCAAAAAGGTGTTTTCAGCCAAATTCAGCTTCTTGCTTGCCGAAACAAGGGGGCATCCAATCAGTGCAATGAAGTTTGCTGACTAGGGCAGTGTGGACCCAAATATTCCCGTGGAGGGAGGGGTACCAAGAAGGGCCGAGGTCCTGGCACTTACGGCCTGCGTCAGCTGAGCAGGGCAGGGCAGACTATTTGACCACAAAAGGAGACACTGGGACTGTAATTTCCCACATGGCCTCTCGGAGCCCAGAGCCACACTGTTGCACTGCTTCTTCTTAGTGTGGTAGTGGTGATTTTTTAAAATTAGGAAAGTGACTCAGTTTCTCCCCAATTTATATAATTCCTACCATCAGACATAGCTCCTGAGATTACAACTGGGGTTGACAAAATTTGTAAAAGGGCCCCAGAGCTAAGTTGATAAGACAGTATGTAAGGACTGGGGTCACTTGCTTTGGGTAAGGAAGGATCAAAGTGCCTTCATCCGTTTTTTTTTTTTCCTGCCTTTGTTTATGAAAGCTATTTCTACCTGGACAGAGAATTCTAGGGTCACAAGGTTTTCCATTCAGCACTTTACAGATGTTGTTCGTCTGTCTTCTGGTTTGAATACTTTGATGAAAAGTATGTATCAGTTCTTATGTTTCTCTGTACTGAGGTTTTTTTCTTCTTGGTGCTTTCACAATTTTCTTTTTGTCATTGTTCGTCAGCAATTTGATTACGATGTGGCTTAGTGTCATTTACTTTCTGTGGTTCATCTGCTTGGTGTTTATGAAGCTTCTTGGATCTGTGTTTGCAGTTTTCATCAACTTTGGAAAATGTTCAGCCATTAGTCTTCAAATATCTTTTCTGCCCTTTCTTTTGCCTCTTCTAGAAATCCAATTACAGGTTGGCCCTCTGCTATTTTCCCATGGGTCACTGGGGCTCTGTTTGTTATTTGACTTCCTCCTGTGTTTCATTCTTAGTTCATTTACACGGACTGACTTTTCTCCTGATTATAGGTCATAATTTTCTGTTTCTTCATCTGTCCCGTAATTTTTGATTAGAAGCTATATATTATGATTGCCACATTGTTAAGTAGTTGGATTTTGTGGCCTTCCTTTAGTGAGTACCGAGGTTGCTGCAGTAAGCAGTTAGGTCTATAAAACAGTTCGATCATTCTGGGGCTTCTGCCCCTTCTCTCTTTTTTTTCTTTTTTTATTTTGAGAGCGAGACAGACAGCATGAGGAGGGGGCAGTTAGAGAGAGAGAGAGAGAGAGAGAGAGGGAGGGAGGGAGAATCCCAAGCAGGCTCTGTGCTGTCAGCATAGAGCCCACAAACTGTGAGGTTATGACCTGAGCTGAAATCAAGATTTGGACGCTCAACCTACTGAGCCGCCCAGGAACCCCTTTCCCCCCTCTTTTAAATCAATTCTGAGGTATAATTTATATATCCAAATGCACCCCTATTAAATACAGTTCAAGGATTTCGAGAAATGTATATACTGATGTGACCCTTACTACCACCAATATAGTAATTTCCATCACCTCCAAAAGTTATCTCCTGTTCCTTTGTGGTTGGTCTCACCACTGGCACTCTAAGGCAACCACTAATCTGCCTGCTGTCACTATAGAGTCTGTTTCTAGAATTGCATATCAATGGAGTCACATAGGACGTATTCTCTTGAGCTGGAATCTTTCGTTCAGCATGTCATCCATGTTGTTGCACGAATCAGTAGTTCATTCCTTTTTGTTGCTGACCATATCCCCTCATTCGGATAGATCACAATTTGTCTACCCATTCACATGGTGATGAACGTTTGGATGGTTTCCATTTTGGGGCAATTATGAATAAAGCTGCTATGAATATTCATGTACAAGTCCTTTTTGTGGCCTTGTTTTAAGTAAACATCTAGGGGTGACATTGCTGGGTGGTATGCCAGGTGTGATTTTCTTAATAAAACTTTCAGTTTTCCAAAATGGTTGTATCATTTTACACTTCTACTATCAATATACAAGGATGCCAAAGTTCATAGTCTCTTCAGCTTTTGGTATTGTCATTCTTTTTAATTTTAGCCATCCTTGTGGGTACTCAGTGGTATCGTTGTTTAATGTGCATTTCCCTGATGAATACCTTTTCATGTGCTTATTGGCCACCTGCACATCTTCAGAAAAATGCCTATTCCAATCCTTTGCCTACTAAATAACACTGTTTGCTTTCTAACTGAGTTGTTAGAATTCTTCACCAATGCTGGATGCAAGTCCTTTGTCAGATATTTATTCCCCAGTCAACAGCTTACCTTTCTGTTTTCTTTACAGTCTATTTTGAATGTCAGAAATGCTTAATTTAGATGAGTCTGACTTATCTCTCTTTCTTTCTTTTCTTTTCTTTTTTTTTTAAAGTTCAAGCTTTTTGTGTCCTAAGATCTCTCTGCCTATATCGAGGTCACAAAGACATTCTCTGATGTTTCCTTCTAGAAGTGTCAGAGATTTTACTTCTACATCCAGATCTGTGGTATATTGCCGGTCAATTTCTGTGTACGGTATCAGGCTTGTTTTTAAGTTCTGTGCCCTTTCCCAGGTTGGCAGTTAAGTATGCAAAGCAACTTTCTCAGATAAGATAAAATCTTTCTAAGGTGTTCACCCAATGCTTCCAGCATTCAACAAGGCCTCTTACCTAACTGGGAAGAAAAACGTCTCCCAGCCCTAGAAACAGTTGAGCTTACAGCTTCCCAGCAGCTGTTCTTGGCTTTACCGCATGAGTTCTACCTCATGCACGCACAGATCAATGTTCATAAAGAGACTTGAGGAGACCCCTGAGCAAATGTCTAGAGCTTTTCTTCTACATAGTTCTTTTTTTCTCCACATTGTCCCTGGAAATCCCAACTGCTTGCATTCCTCAACTCTGTTTTCTCAACTTGGCGAGGCTGCTGGCTCTGCTTGGGATTTGGAAATTGCCTCCAGCATAAAGACCACAGGGCTCTCACCTCATTATTTTCTTTTTCTCAGGGACCCCTATCCTGAGCTGCCTGTTGTCCAGTATCTACAAAGAGTTGTTTCACACGTTTTGGTCTGTTTTCTGGTTGCTTACAGAAGATGGGCAGGCTTTATACCAGTGATTCCTTCACTGGCAAAAGTCTCTTTACCCACTTTTGTACAGGTTCAAATGTTAAATTTACCCACATGGGAGAGAGTCCTCAGACTTCAATGACAAGCCCTACAGGATTCCAATCTCAAAAGGAAAAGTCTATGGCTTTTTCCTGGCACACCTATCAGGACTACAAAAATGATTCCAATGATGCTCTCAAAGGAAAACCAAGCAGATGAAAGACAATGGGAATTGAATGGTATTAAGGAATTCCATGTGCAGAGGAGACAGGAAGTCCATAGAGGTTAGGAAAGCAGTGTCCCCATGTCATGAACTACACGTGAACACTGCACACAACAGGTGGGCAGAGCAGTGGAAAGTCCCCACAATGTGGTGAAACCCACCAGTCTGAAATCCAGGATTCCATTTAGTGGCTGTCACAACTTTAGACAGTTCACTCAGCCTCTGTGTGCCTCGGTTTCCCCAGGTATACAATATAACAGGAGTACCTGCTTCATGTGGCTAATGTGAGAAATAAATGAGTTAACACATATTTATGGTACTTACAGGGCTTGGCACATAAGAAGCACTAAAAAACGTGACTCAGTATTGTCATCAGATCAAACACTGGCCAAAGCACCTTTGGCCAAAATACCTTCAGAGCCTGTGCTCTGACCTCCCAAGCAGGGGAGGCTTTACAACAAGACTGAAAACACATCTTACATTTGCACAGTCTCAGGAAACCTCCCCGCAATTTACTTATTAATTACAAGAGGGAAACATTTTTCACTCGGTGGAGAGACCTAGAGGGACCACATTCCTCAAATCATCATGAGAACTTCCCCAGAGCTGGGGCAAACCCACGTCAGGTGCCTCAAGTTCTGATGCACTGAGGGGGTACAGCAGCACTTATGCAGCAACCCTCCCGCCTGCCCTCCCCATCCCCCCCAAAAAAAACCCAACCGGAATGTAACCAGGAGAAAACATCGGACGAACCCAGTCTGGGACATTTATAAAACCACTGTCCCGTACTCTTCAAAAGCATGAAGGCCAGGGGCACCTGGGTGCCTCAGTTGGTTAAGCATCCAACTCTGGGTTTTGGCTCTGGTCATGACCCCATGGTTCATGGGTTTGAGCCCCTCATCGGGCTCTGTGCTGATAGTGTGGAGTCTGCTTTGGATCTCTCTTTCCCTTGCTCTCTGCCCCTCCCCTGCAGACTCTCTCTCTCTCTCAAAAATAAATAAACTTATAAAAAATTAACTAATTAAAAAAGTGTCAAGGCCAAGAAAAACAAAGAAAGGTGGAGGGTCTAGTTTAAGACCAAAAGAGACTACGGGCCCTAAGTCTCACTGCTGTCCTCCTGACCAGATTCTGGGTGGGGAGCACCCAGTCACAGCACCAGCACGTGCCAGCCCAGAGCCTGGCCGGTAAGCCGGCCGAGGCCCAATGAGAGGCAGAGTCACACGGGGGTGGTACCTGATAAGCAATGACTGTCCTGCAACTTCAAAGGAGACCAGTATGGGCAAAGGTCATTAGGGGGAGGTTTCTTGGAAGCTGGAGAGGATGTGGCTAGGTGGGAAGGAAGGAGAAAAGCATTCAGGGGAAAGGCTGTGAGTAAGGGGAAGAGGCAGGAACAGGTTTGGCAGGTGCAGGGGCTGGGAGAAGTGCGGCCCGGGGCATCTTGCTGCTTCCTAGTGTCCAGTAGCATTACTGTTCTTGGCTTAGGCTACAGGGCAGACCACGGTGGCTGCACTGTCTGCAGCATGGAAAGAGTTCAGAAAAGGAGTATGGGGCACCAGGTCCAGGAGCCTAGATGTCCTGCAAGACGCCAGGACGTCACACCACCTGAGTTCAAGGCCAAGAAGGGCCTGTGACATAACAGTCCTGGCACCTATGGGCAGCGTGAATGAGGACAGAGCGGCTCCCTGGTATGGTTCAGCGGCTCACCAGCTATGAACACCTTCAGACGGCAACTGCCCGCCCCCCATCACCTCTCCTCACCCTCGTCCCTCGCATCACCACAGACTAAAATTCAGCTTAAGCCACGTCCACAGCGGCCCAGCCCAAGCATGTCCGTTTTGGGAGGAACAAGATCAGTATAAAAAAGCTGTACCCAGAATATTGTCTCATCCATAGCAGTGGCCCTTGAACTACAGAGGTCCACAGCAAGACTACAGTGTGTTTGCCGGCTGTATTCACTGACGATTGTTACCTATTAGAGCAGGGGTGTTGTTAAGTTATTTACTTAAACACACTGAAGAAAAAAACAAACCCGTATGTAATCTGCTCAGTGGACTGAAAGGCAACAACATTCTTGTTAACTCTCATTTCATGTTTTTGTTTTGTTTTTGTTTTTACTTTTTCCCAGCAACTGATGAGATTTCTCAGAGAAATTTGGGGTAGAATTACCCAGGCCCCCTCCACTGTGTCTGCAGGACCCTCCACAGCTACCTCTCTCTTTCCCAGGCTCTGGAGCCCCATTCCCTACAGAGCTCAGACAGAGGGTGGGAACAGCAGTGGAAACAGCAGACCTATAATCTTCAAGTTGGCTGCCTCAGGACAACCTGCAAATATTTGGGGCCCAAACACATCACCCAAATAGAAAACCCGCTCTGGCGCTCTGCCGCCCCCTCCATCAAGAGGCTCACACGGCACTCAGGTCTGGGCAAGAGAGGTGGTGTGCCTCGCTCCTGCAGGAGCGCGTTCTTGAGCTCGTTGCTTAACTGGGACGATGCCAGTACCTCGTGCTCTACATCATTTTTCATGTTACTAAGATGTCTTCTAAGAAAACAGAAAAGCCCATGAGGAACACTGATGAGCTTAAGAGTCTAGAGGAGTCCGGGGCGCCTAAGTGGCTCAGTCGGTTAAGCGTCCAAATTCAGCTCAAGTCATGATCTCACGGTTCATGGATTCGAACCCCGCGTCGGGGTTCTCTGTGCTGACAGCTAGCTCAGAGCCTGGAGTCTGCCTCAGATTCTGTATCTCCCTCTCTCTCTGACCCTCCCCTGTTCACACTGTCTCTATCTCTCTCTCAAAAATAAATAAATGTAAAAAAAAAAAAAGAGTCTAGAGGAGTCCATGGACTTGAACAAAAGTTGGGGGCAGAAAAGCATGAGAGAAGTGAGCATATGAAAAATATAAGGCTGGTCCTGTCTGTGTCCTGAACTACTGTGCATACAACTTTGTCCATGAAAAAGAAAACTAAAGACAAAGCATGACACCTCTCACTGACTGAGGATAGGAAAAGCCATAGATACGCAACACCAAGTCTTTCAAAGAAATTTTAGAGTCAAGAAAAAACACTGGTCGAGTGCCCCAGCCAACCGAATGACACTTCTTCCCTTACCCGCGCGCCACTCCTCTGCTCCCACATGAAAGCCCACCCCAGGTAAGGCCCAGCCTCACACGAAGCGGCTCTGGGCATGACTACAGCACGACGTGGCCTTTAGAATGAAGAGGACACTCTACACGAAAGGAGAGGTGGGAGGGACGTGTCAGATGCTAAGACAGGACTGCAGTAACTCCAGTTCAAAGTCTTTTTGTCATAGGTACAGATGTGGTTTCAGTAACTGACGACCCTTCTGTGGTAGGTACAGGGTTTCTAGAATGTACCGATAACTGGCATTCTCATAAGACGTTCTTTAGCAGAGCCCAAGCCCACCAAAACCTGGGACCATGCTCACAGACCATGCTCGCCCTGACATCAGGCCACACCTGGCAGCTGTCCGGAATCAAGGCCGGGACCACGCCTGCTTCCTCTACACCTGGGTGGAATGTGGTGGGCAGCCAACAAAGCTGGTTAACAATAAGGAAGTGCTTCGATTATTAGCTAAAAGCAAGGTCTCTGGAGCTGGACAGCCTGTTCCTCAGGGGGACCCCATGAGATCCAAAAGGGACATGATGGAGGAGCAGGGGTGGCTCAGTCAGTTGAGCGTCTGACTCTTGATTTCGGCTCAGGTCATGATCCCAGCCCAGTGTTGGGCTCCCACTGAGCGTGGAGACTGCTTAAGAATCTCTCTCCAGGGCAACTGGGTGACTCAGTCGGTTAAGCATCTGACTTTGGCTCAAGTCATGATTTCACAGTTTGTGAGTTCGAGCCCCACACTGGGCTCTGTGCTGACAGCTCAGAGCCTGGTGCCTGCTTTGAATTCTGTGTCTCCCTCTCTCTCTGCTTCTCCCCTCCACACATTCTCTCTCACTGCTTCAAAAACAAATAAACATTAAAAAAATAAAACCAAAAATAAAAAATAACCGGGACATGATAAAATTGCTTCAAAAGAAAGGTTCTCTGAGAAATAGTCTAAATGGAGCATGAGGTAAATGCAGAAGTCGACTTGTCATCCAATAATTTAACTCACCCTCCTTCTTAAGTGCAAGCTATAGGAAAAGACGCACACAGCCGAACAAGGAAAGCTGTCTAGAAGCCTCTGGAACACTCGGCCACCTTCTCTGGGAGCCTGTGTCCCGTGCTCTCCAGCCCCCAGGACAGCCCTGCCCACAACTTCCTCTGGACCTCGGCTTTCACTGCCACATGTTCCCTTCCCACTGCTTCCCTCCTAGTGCTGAGCTCAAGCAGGGCTCCCCCAGGGTCACTTCTCCAGCTGCAGGCAGAACCCCTTGTCCCTCCCAACCCGAAGCTTCCATCACCCCCCTGGCCCTGTCCAGGCCACAGACCACTCCAGCCAAAAGCCCCCGAGGACGGGGTGTGGGTGCCCGCAATCCCTTGTCGAGGCAGCACCCAGCACCACACGTGGCACCCAGGCCCTCATCAAGCCCTGACGGTGCACCGTTCTTATCCTTCAGGGGCAACATACTGACCAAATCTGCTCTCCTGGGCTCCCCCGAGAGTTCGTTGAGTGATGCACAAACTGGTCACATGCAGTTCTTAACAGGGCCAGCTGTGCGCCCTCCCCGCCAGGACGCTTGGCAGGGTCTGGAGACAGTTCTATCTGCCTCAGCTTGAGGGAGGAGGGTGCCACTGGCAGCTGGTGGGCAGAGGCCAGGGATGCTGAACAGCCAGCAATGCACAGGACAACCCCTGCAGCTCCAAATGTCAACAGTGTCAAGGTGAAACAACTTGGGTTAGACGGGTACCTTTCCAGTAGTGGAGTGTCTGAGAGACTCACAGGCTACTTCTACGCACATGTGAGGAAGAGGAGAATTTAGGGCTATCTCTAACTCAAGGGTATTAGCCGTACTCCTTAGGCCCCAGGGAAACACAGCAGGAGGGATGTGGATAGGCCTCCTCCTCACTAGTTCCTGAATGGACTTGGGCACCCCCTCCCCCGGGCTCCGGGAGGCTCCGTCCCTGGGTACGACCGCCATCCTCACGTAGCCACAAAGAACCCACACGAAGGCCCGGGCTGGGAAAGCAAACCTCGGATGTAACTCGTACGTGCACACGATGACGGGTTAAGTCAGTTCAAATGTATATTTTCATGAGATCAATGGCCATAAAGCAGCCTGAAGTTCCCGATAACATTTTGGACATAAAAAAAATTATTAAGAAAGAAAATCAGAGTAAACAGGAAAAAAATGAGGCGAAGTAGGCAGGGGTTAGGGGAATCAGAGGGCATGCCTGTGTGGAAAGAGAGGCCAGAAGAAGGCAGGCTGGAGTAGAGGAAGCGTCTAAGGGGGTTTGGAGTCTGATGGATCTGGCTTACATTTCAGCTCTACAGCTACTAACCAGGACCTTGTTTACTGTCCCCATTCCTTCCAGGGCACCTGGGAGGTCCATCAAGTGCTGGGCAGAAGAGCCAGCACAGTACAGAGTAAGCAGCAGAAAAGACATCGGCTCTAGTGGCCGGCGCCACCACCTGCCACCACAGGATCACGCCTTACCGCCAGGGACTCGGACACAGGTTAATCACCTGTAACAGGGCTGCCTCATTCCATCCACTGCCCTCTCCAGGCCCATGTGAGGCTCTGCAGGTGAAAACACGGGGCAGGGCGAGGTGATGAAAGGAGAACATTACCTGAACTCTAGCCACCTGCTTCGGGTACATGCTAATTTGGAATTCACCAGCTCTATGCCAGTTGTGTTGACATTTCCTACCACTGTGCAGTCTATGAAAATAGGGCTGAAGGTAAAGATGCTGTGCAAACAAGACGGCAAGGGAAATTTTTAACCTAATTCAGAAAACGAGTTACTCAAGCACTTGTGAAATGTTCTTCAATGGGACTCACGAGTGCAAATAGTGTACTAACAATGGGGATGACTCCACCCCCCGCCCCTTACATGAGCCTGATACTGATCCAGCTTCCTTACAGACATTCTTTCTAATCCCCACAGTTCCAGAAAACTGATTCTCCTCTTACTGGGGAGCAAAGGGAATCTTCAGGAAACATACATAGGTTGCTCAAGGGCACAGTGTGGTAGAAGCAGACGTGGAAGCCAGGTCAGATTGGTTCTAGAGCCAGGGATCCTGCTATTTTTAACCAACCCTAAAATTCCTTCAAAGGGACTTATCTTCATCCAAATATTATACTAATTGCAAAGGATTTTAAACAGATTAAAGCAGTAGAGGCTTTACAGGCCCCTATAGGGCAACGCTTGACAAACAGATGTATTTAAAAGGCTAAAAAAATGCATTTCTTTAAATTATTCTACAACTCAGATTGTCCTCTAATTCAGACAACTCCCTCTTGCCCAGATTTTACTCTGAATTAATTAAGTTTTACTATAAATAAAGGAGTAGATCACCATTATGGGTCCACGCTATACCAGATAAATCAGCGTTTAGAAACCTTGAAAACTTTCTAAAACTAAAGACTCCTAACCGGCCACCACACTAACATTGGCCGTCTTCCTTTCCCCTGTGGGCACAATACCAGCTTGGGAAAGAAAAAGGGAAGTCTTCCTTAGCTTTGGCTGGCACTCGGGAGGGAGGAAAGGAAACGGATATTTATTGAGTGTTTATTGAGTGTGTGCTGAGTGCCAGGCCCAGAGACAGATGCCTTCTCTCCTGAGCTCCAGTTCAGCCATCACCGTGTTTCATTATCTTACCAGGTGACCACTGAGTGAACAGTTACCACAGAATAGGATATTCATGCCATCTCAACATATCATCACCACCACAGAGATAACTTATTCATCGCAAAGGGGAAAATGTACCTTTACAAGGGAAAGATCCAGAAACCTCACCCCTCCACCAAGTAATCAGCCTTATGATTACTAATAGCAAGTCTGCCTGATGTTACATGCTTCCTGGTGCAGTGTAATAAGCACACAGCCATGTCTACAAAGTGTTCTTGCTGTTAAAAAAAAAAAAAAAGGTTACCTTAACTGAAAACCTCTTCCAGACCAAACTGAGGAAACACAGGGGTCAGTGAAACAGCTCAAACACCACAAGGAAACACCCAGAAAATTGAAGAATGTGGGACACTGCACATGATGATGCGCCTGCACTGTTAAAATTAAAAAAAAAAAAAAAAAGAGAGAGAGAGAGAGAGAGAAAGAGAGAAGGGGCACCTGGGAGGCTTAGTCGGTTGAGTGTCCGACTTTGGCTCAGGTCATGATTTCACAGTTCATGAGTCGAGCCCCACACTGGGCTCTGTGCCGACAGCTCAGAGCCTGGAGCCTGCTTTGGATTCTGTGTCTCCCTCTCTCTTTGCTCCTCTCCCACTTGCAAGCACGTGCTCTCTCTCTCCTTCAAAAATAAACATTAAAAAAAAAATTTAAAAATGGCAAGGCCATTAAAAACAAACAAACAACAACACTGTGTGTGAGAGTGTGTGTGTGTAGGGGGAGATTTTTCTACCATTAAAGTGACTTCAAAACACAACCAAATGGAATGTGTGGAACATGACCGGCTCAGTTTTTAAAACCTCCAACTATGAGAGATTTGTGACGTGTGGGGTAGTGTGAACATGGACTGGATATTAGATGATACTGTGGAGTTATCCATTTTCTTACGCATGATCGTGAAACTGTGATTATGTAGAAGACTGTCATTCTCAGGAGACTCAGCTGAAATTTTTTGGGGTAAAGTATGATCCTGGCTGCAACTTATCTTCAAATGGCTCGGCCAAAAAAAAAAGAAACAAGAAAAAAGAAAAGTACAAGAGAGAAAACAAATGTGGCAAAACACAAACAGTTTCTTGAACCTAGGTAGAGGGCAGATATGGTATTAGCACTGTATTAGTTTCCATCTTTGCTGCATGTTCGACATTTTGCACGATAAAACTGGAGTAGGGTAGGCAGACGTGATTCCAGGAAGGGGTGGTCCCAGCAGGTCTATGTGAAGAGAGCACAGAGGAAGGCTGTGCACCACGTGAGAAAACACCAGGGGCTCTTGTACAAGATTAAGAGTTCAAGGCTGCGCAGACTGGTTTGTGATGTTACTTTGAGTCTCAGGAACACTATCATTTCTCAGTGCCAGCAGTGCTTTTGTAAAACACCAACACCCTCACCCAGCTGGCTAGTCCTCACATCTGTAACACAAAAAGGGGCACAGGTAGATTTATCCAAGCTCTCAAAATGCTTGCTGTGCTAAAAACCAATTCTGTCTATACTTCGGCCGAGAATTTCGACTGTGCACAGTGAAGGAGGCTTGCGTTTGCTTTGCATCACACGTCCTGGGAGTAAACACTCCCAAATGCCAACACACACACTGGTCAACACTGACCTTTGGTTGGCAGCTGGGCCACTGTCCTGCAGCAGACCTGTGTGCTGAGTTCTGGGACTGTCAGCTCTGCTCAGCTGTGACTCTGGGCTGAGTGACTTCATCGAGTCACAGGCTGGAGATAAAGCCACCAAAACATGAGTAACTGCTCAGCAGACAGGTCACGACAAGTCCCTCATCTATTTATTTATTTTTGACTTTTTAAAAAATATAATTTATTGTCAAGTTGGCTAACATACAGTGTACAGTGTGCTCTTGGTTTTGGGGGTAGATTCCCATGGCTCATTGCTTACATGCAATACCCAGTGCTCATCCCAACAGGTGCCCTCCTCTCCCCCAACCCCCCCCAAGTCCCTCGTTGAAAGCATATTTTTCTACTCAGACACCAAGGCTTCTCAGTGACGTCCCAGGAGAACCGGAGTGGGAAGTCCCTTAACAAGATTGCCTCTGAGTGTGTTCAGCTTTCCTCACATACAGAGGATAGCTTAGGTGGAGCCTCTGGAAAGCTCGCCACTTAGCAAGGTGTCGCTGACACTGAAACGTGCCTGTGGATGCTGGTCCGTAACAGTCGGTGTAGCCCAAAGAAAGGTGGCATGCAACACTTGGCACTCAAACTCTCAACCGCCTGGACCAAGACCATCTGAAAACTCCCACAACAGAGCCAAGAACTGCGATGGGAGATCTGAGGATCAAAATCCTCCCCTGAGATGTTAACATAATACTATAATGTTATTAATTATTAATATAATAATTATATTGTGTAATCCATATAATATAGTTATAACATGTCATATATGATAATAATGTTATAAACTATATATTTTATATTATTATATATAAATTGTTATTAATACATATATTAACATCTCAGGAGGATTTTGATTATAGATATATATATATATCTCAGAGGCTGTCCTCCAGGACAAAACCCTCCAGGTAAAAAACACAACAACCTGTAAATGGAGAAGTGGCGATCTGGGTAGGAAAAGAAACATAAGACAGTGGTCTGAGGATGCACCAAAGTCAAGCATGTGAAGCGATGAAAAGTCCTTCAGCCTGTGTGGCGGCTGACAGCACAGAGCTGGTCTGACAGGAAAATGGGACAGTACCTGCCCGCAGAGCTGGGGACCCGTCAGGGAAGAGAGGCAGGGAGCCCACTGTGGAGGGGGACAAAAGCACTCAGGAGGGAAGAGATTGTGACCCCAAACAGGGTAGGGACTGTTAGGCTGCTATTTAAAATATGCTCCATAGGGGCGCCTGGGTGGCTTAGTCGGTTAAGCGTCCGACTTTCGCTTAGGTCATGATCTCGTGGTTCGTGGGTTCGAGCCGTGAGTCGGGTTCTGTGCTGACTGCCCGCTCAGAGCCTGGAGCCTGTTTCAGTCTGTGACTCCCTCTCTCTCTGACCCTCCCCTGCTCACGCTGTCTCTCTCTCTCTCCTAGAAATAAATAAAACATTAAAAAAATTTAAAAATAAATAAATAAATAAAATAAAATAAAATATGCTCCACAATGGAGCGCCTGGGTGGCTCAGCCGGTTAAGCATCAGACTCTTGGTTTCGGCTCAGGTCGTGATCTCACAGTTAGTGGGATCGAGCCCAATTTCGGGCCCCACGTTCACAGGAGCCTGCTTGGGCTTCTCTTTCTCTTCCTCTCTGTGCTTATCCCCCAACTCCTGAGCTCACTTATGCGCTCTCTCAAATAGACTTAAAAAATTTTTAATAGGCTTGATAAAATAAACAATGGAATTGATGGTGAAGGATGGAGTGGCCTCATCTTCACAAACCAAGACCTCCAGCAAGGGCCGCAAGGTGGACGCCCCTGTCGTGGGAGCCTGGCACTCTGGTGAGCAGCTCTGCCGGGCTGGGGAACCGACGCCGTGTCTGGGAAGACAAAGCCCGGGCAGAGCCAAACTGCTCACAGATGGACTTCCCTGAGACCCCCTCCGCCCTCTTTCCTTGTCCCCAGCAAAGTCACTGCGGAATGTAAGGCAGCCCTCCTGAGACCGCCTCCCCACCCCTGCAAGGCCAGAGGGAAAAGCCCCACAGTTCTCTGGGCAGAAGCAACAAGTTAGGGAGATGAGCTGGGGCAGACACAGTTCGTGCCCTTCCACCTCTTCTCCCCGTCCCTCCTCCTCCTCACTGTCCCAGGACCCGGCGTCCATTTCCACAAGCTCCCTCCACGTCCAAACTTACGCTGAGCAAAAGGCCACGCTGTCGTCCGGTCTTTGCATACAGAAAGCACCAACTGCAGTGGGGTTTGCACACGTGTTCGCACAGAAGATTAAGCAAAGCGAGTGTGTCCCTGAAGGCTTCGGGGCCAGCGCCATCACTCTGAACACAGGCAACCTGGCACACTTCGCAGCGGCGGGCCACTCTGCCCCGTCATAATCACATTTCACTCTCGCAACCACAAGTATCAAGCCCTCAGGAAGAAGTCAGGCCATCAGCATTAATCAAATCCACGGAAATAGCCAGAGGGAGGCTAGGAAATCTTAGGTTCGGGACCACAGTGCAAAGTAAGCCTGTAGTTCCTTCAGAGAGAAAAAGAGAACCAGCCGGAGGTGGTCGAAGTGGGAGGGGAGCGGAGCCCCACGCACGATGTCTTGAAAACACACACATACAGTTCATGCACCCAAGTCAGCAGCTGATTTGGGCTAAGTTGTCACAAATTATTCCTGGGGGAAACAAGTGGGTATCTGTTCAGCAGGGAAAACAGCAAGGCTAGTATAGACTAAAAAGGAAAGAAAAAGTGGCAAACATATACAATCGGGCACTTGATGTAAGATTTATCAAGGCCAGGCAACCAGCAGAAAATAGCACGCAAGAACAGCCTCTTCAGGGTTACCTGAAGCCTGGGGTAACTCACTCAAATAAGCCCTGTGTTACAAGAAGCAGAACTCTAACTCCAGCAACTCCGTCCTATAGGACAGATGCACACAATGGCTGGACCCCTCCCCGGTGCTAAGAAGCACACTCTGCAGAAACTTCCCACTCTGCCCACGTGAGCACAGTGGGGAAGTTCTGAGAACCAGTCATTTTGGAATTAATGCCTCTGTACAGATAGCTATAACCCTTCCTTCCCCCAAAATGCAATCACAGGGGCACTCTTAGGCCTACAGCCCAGCAAAGCCTCCTGTTACTGGAATAAAGGGAAGGATGTGTGCCAAGAAAACAAGACAAACCCATGACACACAGCACACATGACAACAGGGTGGAACTTCTGGTTTTCCAGAAGGGCCACCTGGGGCTTTCTTCTCCATCAGGAAACTCTCAAGGAAGAACCAACTGGGACTTAGCACAGGGATTCCGAGCCCTCCCCAGACCCTCTGAGCCTCCTCCTTCATGAAGCAACAAGGTTGTCCAAGTCTCATGGAAAGGAAAGACACTTGAAATACAAATAACAGAAGTGGGTTGGGAGAGGGAACAGCCCGGGGAGGCTTGAGAAGCAACTTAATTAGGAAAGCTTGGGACACGGGCGGAACAGGTGGCCCTGTTCAGGAAGGAGGGGAAAGAGGAGACGTGGGGAGAAGGCAGTCTCAGTGGGTCCTGCTCCAACCAAAACAGAAAATAGAGCTGGGGGGAAAGGTGAGGAGGCAGGAGTAGTACTGGGAAGGGAATGCACGGCCTCACAATCCAGGTATGGCAAAGTAGCGGGATTTAAAGCCGAAAGGAGACAGCAAATCTTTGAGGATTGAAAGAGCAGGAAAAAGCCCAGCATCAGATTGGGGATTTAGAGATGAGGGTTAAAAGTGAGAAGGGGAGGCTAGGAAGAGACTCTAAGAGGGGGCACAAAGGACTGTTCCAATTGGAGGTTCACGGCCTGGGGCCCAAAAGTGGAGTAGCCTTAATTCGCGATGACAAGGTAGCGGGGGAGGAGGGGCGCGACTTTTAGGCAGGTATCTCAGAAGAGCGGCGTGTGCAAGCTATAGGAGAGAGGTGGGGTGAACCCTGGCTAGAGGCTGCAGCGATCAGGAGACTCGGGACCTCGGGTCGGGGGCCAGAGCCTCCTCTAGTTTGGGAATGCTCAGCCCGGGCTCGCGGGCAGAAGGAACCCCCGTGAGGCCTTAACTCTGGAGGCAGGACGGTCCCTGAGGAGGGGCTGGGCCTACGGTGGTTGTACAGGGCCTCAGGAGGGTAGGGGTCCGGGACTCACGCATCAACGTGCTGAAGGCCACGACGCCGAGCAACCCCTGCAGGAAGATGCCGAAACTGTGCATGAGTGCGCCGCTCTCGCAGCGGCCCGCGCCGGACGCGACGGTGGAGGGTGGCCCGCCTGGCAGCCCGCGGCTCGCGTTCCCGGCGGGGCCCTGCATGGCGGGCCTGGCGGAAGCGCGCGGGGTGCCGCGGCCAGCCCGCCCGCCCGGCCTCGCTGCGTGCGGGGGCCAGGCCGCCGAGCCCCGGGCCGGGAGTCTGAGACAGGAGCTGTACCTCCGCCCCGCGGCCCACTCGCCGCCGCGCGTAACCCGACGTCTGAGATCGCAGCGCCCGATTGGCTCGGCTGGGCGTGGGGGCGGGCCTCGACCGCTCCTGCCCTCTCCCTCCACGGGCGGGGCTCCGGCCGGGCGTGGGGGCGGAGTCGTGCGTCCGGACCGCAGGTAGAGCGAACCAGGTGAGCGGGACTGCACGCGCCAGAGTGAGCCCGGGACCCTGAGCTCCAGGTCGGGAAGGCAGGAGCAGGGATCGTCTGCGACTAAATTCTTTTCCTTTCCAAGATAAAGCCCTCCTAGCCTGCAGAATTTATTAAAAACACTCCTGGATTCCATCGTCAGATTCCGATTCAGTAGTTCTGAGACCCAGCGGAATAATCTGCATTTTCAGCAAACGGCCTAGATTATTCCGAAGGAGGCAGTGAGCCAAACAATCCAAGACTCTGCACACAGGAATATTCCTTCCAGCTCAGACGTTCGGCATCCTACTATTTTCCTTTAGTACGAATATTGTGGCCACGAGTTTATCTTAGAGTCCTCAATCTGCCTGGGTCGACTTTTTTTTCCCTTCCCCGAACATAATGTAAATGGTGATTTCAATCCAGTTGTGGTCGTTTATACCGAAAATATGTGAACATATCCCCATCTTGTTCATTTTGAACGTGCTTCATAAAGCCAAGTTGTTGGGTAACTCTGAATCTCTAACGCCTCCCTCCACACATGCACGCTTACTCCCACCTTAACCCTTTGACTCCTTACAACGAGCTACCCATTAGGGCCTCTAGTTCCTATTGTCTCATCTACTCACCCAGCGCCTCTGCCTTTTCTGCAGATACTTCTTCTCGATGCTCTCAAGTCCCTGGCCTTCCTGCTGGCCTTCCACTTAATGGCCACATACACATGGTATTATTCCAATAGACCCTGGGCTATATTTGTGGAATAATAAATACCGATCTAGGGAAACTTTCCCTAAAAGATAGTCACCAACAAATTCCAATTATATAAAAGAGCTAAATGCCACACAAAGGCTTTCTTGGCTAACAGGAATACTAACCTGATTATCCAGAGAAGAGAAATGCTGTTGGTTCTTTAGAGCCAATTCTCTAGCCCTTCTCTTACAATGCATTTCATAGCTCTTGGTCGTAAATGGCATTTTAGCCATATGTACTGCTGTTCCCCTTTCTGCTGAATGAACTGCTACTCATGCTGAAGGCCTGCCTGACCTCCCTCTCCAGTGGGCTTCCACACTACCTTATGTATACTGCTTCACTAGAACTTTCCATACTGCTAAATTAGATGGCATTACATGTCTCTCTCACACAGCTATGTGAGTTCCCAGAGCGGGAACTGGTTTTTATTCACCTGTATATCCATCATAGCGCCTGGCACACAGAACATGGCAACACTTTTTTTTTTTAAATTAAATTGAATTTTAATTTATAAAATTTAAAACTCTCCACAAGTAGCGACCATGGGAAAATACAGAAAATCAGGTTAAGAAAATAAATAGGTAAGGGAAAATTGCATTACTGCCTTTAAATCTAAGAAGGTCTCTTATGGGGATGCTCAACAGTTACAGTCCATGTTTAGAGGGAATCAAACAAGAGGATGTGTATTTAAAGCAGAAGAGATTGTGGGCTGGGTATAAAGAGACTGTTAATTGCTTGAAGATATAGGCAGCTTAAGGAAAGTTGCACAGAACAGCTGAAGAATGATGTTTTTGACAAAGTGCTGCTCTGCACTTCCAGATGTGGAGGGATCCTTAAGGCCCGTTGCTGCTGTACCAAGACAAATGTAGACAAGAAGCATTCTTCCAAGATCAGGGGCAGATTTCCCAATGCCAGGAGCAAGGTTGCTGTGGGGGGAAATTCTGCTCTTCCTACCTTTCCTGACCTGCAATTAAAAAGCCCCTAAGTCCAGAGGGTAAAGGTTAGACAGCAGGAGAAGGGGGAGAATTCTGGAAAGGTTCATTTTATTAAAGTAGAAAGGAAATTTCTCCACCTTCCAAAGATGATTCTGAGGCCCCACTGGAAAGAGTTTTGGATTTACTCTGGCCAAGATGTCTTCTTTGCTGTCAAATGAAGTTAAACACAGCTTAAGACCTGTTTTAATGTTCTTACAACCACTTAAAACTGCCATAACACACCACGAGTTTATATACACTCTTAATTACAAAAAAAACCACGCAAAATATTAATCCAAAATAGTTATCTTTTAATCCCTTGAAGTTAAACCCATCAAACTTGACGGGAGTTATTTTAATAGGTATTCTTGTGCATATTTCTCCTTATTTATACTTTATCCTCAACTCATAACTTTTAAAATTAAGAGAAAAACAGCAAGCAGGAAGGATACAATGCAATATGCATTTTGTTTTGTTCCAAACAAGCAGCTTAAAAAAAAAAAAAAAAAAAGGACAGCATACATTAAACAAAGTGCATCAGTTCCAACAAGTTACTATTAGAAAGAGACCTAAGGAGAGTGCTGGAACCAGCCAGAAGTCCCACCCTGGCAGGCCTCTGATTGTCTTTAGAGAATATTCAACCAAAAAAAAGGAAGAAAGGAAGAGGAAAAGAAATGAGTGCTTTAAAATCTCAAAAGAAACATTCAACTACACTTCCCTAGAAACTTTCTGCAAAAGGAGATAAGGAACTGTCCAGTGTTAACTCTGTCTCAGCTTTGTAGGGGCTCTTTCATTATCTGCCTTGTGACTTGATTTTACCCCTAAAGCCTACCCTCATCCTTCAAGCACTATTTGGCCACCTCCGTTTGGTCAAGCCAGGCATGCAGTTGGGTTGACTAAACCATGTAGAAACCTCTCAGGACTGAGCTCCCACACACCCTGAGAACAGGCACCATCAGCAACGGTGGCATCATTTCACTAGTCAATATTACCCTTTGTCCCCAAAATAGAGACCCTTGCCTCCCATGGCTCAGGGTCCATTCTTGACTGCTGGTGTTGAGGACTTGTCCGGCAAGGCTGTAGATTGTTTTCCTGTTAAAACAGTCCTTTGTGATAGGCCATAGCACCAGGACAGACCCAGTGTGTTAAGTCAGGAAAGATGTAAGGGGAGGGAGTTTTAGGCCTATTTCTCCATTCCCCCATCTCCTGGTTTTGCTGGTTCTTGTGAAAAATCCAAGAGTTCTGAAACACCAGAGGCAAGAAAACCTCCAGTGCGTTTAGTGCCCACCACCTTTTCTATACCTTTATCCCAAAGGCGGCCCTCAGAAACAAGGGTACCTATGTGGTCTGGAACAAGTATGGAGGAATCTCCAAGTGGGAAAGCTTGGAACCAGATGAACATGGACTGGGCTTTGAGTTTAGAACTCTTCTGCAAAAACTCCAAGTCCACCGGTGGCTTCCTTGGATAGATTCAAATTTCCAAAGTACATACATTCTCACACAAGGGGTGAGAATCATAAAATTCACTAACAAAAGATTGTAAAGTGAATAAAGTCATGAAAGGATTATAATTGCATGAAAGGGATGGACTTTTTTTTTTTTTTTGGTTTCGCAGGAGGCTTTGTTCTATAGTTTCTGAGACAGCACCATGACCATAACACACGGTTACTTACAGTGGACCCAGGTCCAAGACATTCAAACTTTAAAAGGGGGTCCCTGGTTCCCACCAAGATTTATACTTCACTTGTTAGTGATGTCTTCTCCTTCATTTTCATAAGGCCAAATTATAGCACAGAACACTTTTGAACTTACACAAACACACACACACACATACACACACACACACACACCCCTACCTACCTACCTAGAATACAGGACCAGTGTTTAACCAAGTATGTGTTTCCATTGTTGAGACTCAGCTCCTAACATCTCTCTCAGAGCTGCTGTGGGTATCAATCAAACTAGTGAATGGTGTCCTAAATATAAATCTTTGGTGATAGGTGCTAAGTAAATGTAAGTATCTGTGAGTTTTTCCAATGTTCCCATCTAGATAATTCTTACCTACTGTTAACAATTCCCTGATGTTCTGTGTGTCCCCTAGAACTACTTTTTGGCTTGAGAGAGGGGAATGGTTGTGAGTCCCATTCTACCTAAGTCCTCCTAAAGCTTTTAATCTGTATTCAGATGTCACATTAGTGACAGGATTAATACAAGAGTGAGTAAAATATATTCAAGTCCTCAGGAAGCTTTGGTCCAAGGCCCTCTCTCTCACAGTGAGAATAATTTTACTTTCAGGAGAAGAGGCATATAAAGGCCGAGCTCTGAACTGGTTTTCCAGGTCTGCCTCTATCATAATCCAATAAACATTTATCAAGAGGCCCATCTCTTCCAGAGGTTGCTAGGTACCCTTCCCTGACCTCATGTATCTACAACATAGATGCTGGGAGTCACGTACATTGCTAAAGACAGGCAGATAGGTAAAGCCCCATTAATGCATCCCCTGCATTAGACACCTCAACTCTCCTTCAGCTGAGAAGGATGAGGGCAGTTTACAAAGGAAAAGAGCACAGTTTCCAGAAGCCCACAAAATAGTCAAAACGTAACAGCAAATCTTCATGTGCAATCAAAATTTCCCTAACACACTAACATGGGCTAATAGTGGTCAAGTTCCAGGGGGCTGCTAAAAGTCCATTCACCTGTTTGTGAGCTTGTCAATTCAGGATCAAAAAGTGGATCATGGAAAACTTTCTGACTCCGGGCAGCTGCGGGGCCAACTGAAGGTGAAATTCAGACAAATGTAGCCCCTCACAATGTGCCTCTCATAAATTTAAGAGGCTGAAAGCTTTAAAAAACAAAGTTCATGTACCATGCACATGGTGCAATATATAAACATTTTATCCCAACATGGTGAGTTATCATCAGGTTTAAAATCTGTTTCAGAATCACAGGAATCAGACTGTCACTGTTGTCCAGCCAAGCCCCAGCAGCTTTGTAAAGGAAAGTGGAGTCTAAATTTATACAATAATAATAATAATAAAAAAAGCCCTGGACCAAATTCCAAAACAATTATCTTCTCTCCTCTCATTTAATATCTAGGAGTGGGGTAGGGGTATATAATTCTCTTTAATGCAGTTGCCTGAGAAACTATATCTCACTTATGAGAACACAAGAAATATTAAGGGAAACCCATCTTCGAGTTGGCTTCTAAGAGAAAGCTAAGTTTGAAGAATTGTGGTATAGACAAGCCAGCTGAGCCCAGACTATATCCAGATCCAAGACAATCAGGGCTATGAGTTTCATCTTTCCAGGGGCTTTGCCCCCCTTTTCACCTATGGTTTCTGGAGAAAGCAAAGAGAGACAATATAACATAATCATTGTTGCATTTGGTAAATTTCCTCTCATAGGAAGTAAATCTCATTTCCCTAAATAAAACATCATTAATTAAGTCTAGATTTCTTTTTTCCCCACAGATCTTTAAGGAACCTCCTCTGCCTTAGTGCCTTAACTACTGAGCTCTCCAGAAATTTCATTATGTAAGATATGCCTCCTTCCCCTGAATCTATCTAATACTAATTGTTCCCAAGCATCTTTTATATACACATCTCTTTCATGGGCATAGAATTAAAATTTTAGAACTCAGATCTCTAAGTAAGTTCAAAAATATTAACTTTTACTTCAATGAAGCTTCTTTCAAGGTCTACCTGGTGGTAACCTAAGCAAAGAGTAGATGCTTTAATATACGATTTGGTTGGAGGCTTGAGTTAAGGTGGTTCATAAATGATCCAATGAAGACAGGGTTACAGACTATAGAATGTCTGTCAATGTCTGTAGACTGGTGTGGGGTGGGGGGGCAAAGGAAGAAAGGAAATATCAGTCTGTTTAAATTTGTTATAGCATTACCTTCTATTCGGTTAGCTGTTGAGAATTCTGTAAATTCAGTTTTGTAGTTTTAAAACATTTTTAAATCCTGAAGATGATTAGGTATAAATTTGCAGGTGACTAGGATAATTAAAAAACAAAACACTCAGCAATGCAAACCATTTAAAGGAAGCAACCTGTGTGTGTGTCTTTCCTCATTCCTCACAGCCTGAATGGCACAGCAAACGCTGTTACTCTAGGGTAGCTAGCAGTACGATCTTAAGCGAAAATTTGCCTGTAGTTTCATGTTAACTTGAGCTGGGCCAAGAGAAACACTTAAAAGAAAACCACGTTGTTGAATTGCTGAGTAGGAACCCTTAGCTTGTAGATTACATTCAATTTAAAGATATAACCAAAAAGACATGTAAATGTGACTAGGGAAAGAGGTTTCCAGAAACCTTAACCAACTCTTAATCATTATGCAGCTACTGAGGACATGTGAACACCATCTTACAGAAATTCCATGCGCTGCATCACCCCCTAAAACGTTTTCTCTGTTGTGCTTCGACTCTGTCTGCCCAGAGACCCCGGGAAAGAAAGGGAGATGGGCTTACTGTGGGCCCAAGGAACACCTACTGATTTTTACCCAAAGTGAAGGCTCTAGAAAGGAAACAGACAACTGTAGAGAAAGGTAAAAATAAATTAAAAGCCACTGAAGTCCCTGTGATGGGGAGAGAGCAACTAACTGGAAATGCCCACAATCTTCGAGAAACCCCCTAAAACAGGGAGTCTATGCTGGGTCCAGACGGGGGAACAATGACAGCAGCGTTCTCAGATCAGGTCAGGAACCGTGTAAGTGCTCACATATGATTTTTAAGAAAGCAAACAGTGTTGTTGTTGTTGTTTTCCCCCCCTCCAGCTTCTGTCATAGTTTTAGTGTTCATGTTGCTTAAAAATGGCATCATACAAAGAACCTATACATGGCTGTAAGCTCAATCATCAACAGAGGTAGTAAACAAAGGAACTCCTAAGAATAGATTTTAAAATGGATCAAAGTGTGACTGTACATTCAAAACCCTAGAGCCACGTAATCATCCCCAAAATGAACAGTTTTAATTTAAAAAAGCTTAAAAACACAATGACAATGAAGCACTGATGTGCCTTAGGCACAGTCCCAAATCAGTGCTGACTTAAAGCTATGTCCTCTCTTTCCAAGAAAGGGAAAGCAGAGAACAAAGTTCAATCTACAATGGGAAGGAACAGAACAAAAAGAAAACAACCATAAGGGTGCTTTCCAGCAGCCTAGATTATTCTTCATTTTCAGGCCACGCCACTGGAAATGCTTATGCTTCTTATGGGAGTCTTTTCTTCACAACTTTTTTTTTTTTTTCCAAACTGCCAATCTGCTGACCAACAGATGCCCAATTCTCCACTGGCAGGAGAGCCACTTCCGTGTGGTGTTTGCTTCCTCAGTGTGGGTCCTCCTTCCCTGAAAGTGCAAAGAGAGCAAGCCGACCTCTGCAGGGCCCGGAGCCCGAGACCGTGTCAGCGCCACTTGTAGAGTGGGGAGAAGGATTTGCTGCATTTGTGCTTCGAAGACACAGCTCACTTTGGTTGTCCTTCTCAGTTGGCAAACTGCTCATAGAAAGCAAACTTGATCCTCTCTATGTGATGGCAGAGTTTGATGGCCGGGCCCAATTTTAAGTCCATGCATTCTTGAACAGTGGGAAGGGTAAGGAGCAATAGGGCCTGCCCATCAATTTCCTGTTAAGGCATAAAATACAAATTATCTGTGATGTGCACATGGATGGCAGCTCCATCAAGTCAGCCTTCACTTTGGCTGTGTCACCATCGGAGTCCCTGTGCTTTCCTTTATAACTTTTTCCCTTGAAACAAGTATCACACAGTTTCTTGTAAGTGCCCCTCATAGTCCTCCACACTAATGAGTCTTCAGAATTAATGACAAACTTTTACCAAGGATAAGAATCCATTCCAAGTTTCCACAGAAACAAACTAGTTTTGTAACTGGCAACTAGATGTGCCAAAAGAAGCATCTTTTTAGAGAACTCTTTCTAAACCTGAAAGAAAATATTAATTACAAACTTTAACATTTTCCTACTCTGTAGCATTCATAAAAAAAAGGCTGATGTTCAGTTTGGAATCTCCCCAATTATCCAAACAAAATTTATTTTAGTATTTATTTAAGGTCAAAGACTATTCATTTCAGAAAACTTGCCTCCAAACCGATCACCACGTTAAAGCCTAACACATTACAGATGTTAATTATTTAAAAAACAAGCAAATCATTCTTTTGGAAAAGAAGAGCACAATTAAGCATGGCATGCTTGATTTTAAGCCATTTAAACATTTGGGGGATGGTACAAAGTCTTAGGAAAAATGGCAATGCAATGATAATCTGCTTCAACTGTGGAACAAGTCAGATCAATAACCTTTTAAAATCATCTTTCTACTACTCCTAAAAGGGGAAATACATTCCTTTCCTTTTGGATAGAAGTATTTTTCTTCTGACTTGCAAATAAATTACTGTTACATCCATAGTCCTTTGCAAAAAAGAGACAAATTAATAAAAAGTAAAGGTCTCTAAAATTACCTGGTCTAGAAATATTCTTGCTAATGGTGCACAGTCGGTGGACCTGATGAACCGAACAACGTCTGCCACGCTCCACTTCAGAGGGTTACTGTCCAGATGAAGCCTTTCAGCAACTTCAATCCTTATTTCCTGCATTCCCCGTAACAAAAGCAAACCAAAAGATGTCAGAGCTATTTTATTCTTAAAAAAAAAAAAAGAAAAGAAAAGAAAAGAAAAAGTCTCTCTCTATAAATTTATAACCCTTTGAGGCAAGACTTAAAGTGGCTTTAGGGCATGATTTCTCTCAGCAAAGATGGCCAAGGTCCAGATACGTTACATACTCAGGAAATGTCTGTCCTTGATAATAAGAAATATCAGTGGGGAAGAATTTATCTCAAAGTTTCAGCACAAATAATTTGGACAATTTAACAGAGAAAAATGGTTTTTAAATTTCCCATTTGTTCCTTGGTCTATTTCAGCTCAGTCTCTGGTAGGGTGCTGAAGCGAATACGATGCTACTTGGGAAGAGAAAAGGCTTAACTAATCATCAGGAGAAATCATTTATTGCCTCAGTTCATGCAATACATTTAAAATACAACCCAGTTTTATTTTTTAAATATATTTATTTTACCTATTTATTTTTATATTTTATGTATTTATTTACTTATTTATCGAGATAGAGAGAAAGTGAGAGAGAGAGAATCCCAAGCAGGCTCCACACTGTCAGTGTGTAGCCCAATGCGGGGCTCGAATTCCCAAACTGTGAGATCACGACCTGAACCGAAACTAGGAGTCAGATACTTAACCGATCGAACCACCCAGGCACACTTACAACCCAGTTTTAAAATACTAACTTAACTGCCATTCTTGTAGTGTGTATGTTATGTAATATGCATATAATATATATATACGTTGTTAACTATACCAAACAAAATAATAAGAATCAAAAGGAAAAATAATTTATTTCTATAGGACCATATAATCATAAAAAATACGAAAAAAAAAAAAAAAAAGGCCATTTTCCCTAAACTAAATAACAGGCTACCACAGATAAAATAGTAATGAAACTTTTTTTTTTAAACTTAAAACAAGCAGCCACTGAAATAAATGGAATGCCAGCATCATTAACAATGATTTCCTCAGAGGGCAATTCCAGACAGAGAAAAAAATGACAGTGCATTTTAAAATTGGTACCTTTGGTGAAGGAGGTTTATTCTCATCATCAGAAAATGAAAAAGTGCGAAGCTCTCTTTTTCTCCGTTGTCCGTCTGGAGGCAGTGATGTAGATATCTCACTTTGGGTGGGAGAGGAAGAGCATGACTTTTTTTCAGACATTTCTGACTCTTCCTGTAGCTCGTCCTGTTGCTCAGATGTACTGCCCTCACTTAGGGAATCGTCATCCCCTTCATCTGGGTCATCCTCATCTTCACCTCCACTTCCCTAGAGGAAATGGAGAGAAAAGTCTTACTGAAATTCAAGACAAACCAGCTCCCAGGCCACAAAACCACTTTCCATTGTGCAGGGATCTGGGTTAGAAAGGCCTGCAGGTGTCCCTTCTGTGTCTGTACTAGAGAACAGCAATCTTGGCTTCTAGACAAGATGGGTACATCACAGATCTCATACCTGCGGGGAGCCTGCTGGGGTGTTATCAACAGATGCAGAGGAGCGTTTCTTCTTATGGACAAACACATTTTTCCGTCTCTTCCTCCTCTTACTGGCTTTTTTCAGGGCACATGCTAAGTTACTATGCCCACCAGGTGGCCTTCCAATTCTCTTATTTTTCTTCTTTCCATAATAGTGTGCTAAATATGAATGACAAAGAAAAATGAGGTAACTTCTGTACACCTCAACCACAAGAGATTCTACTAATACAGCAGAGAACAGGTGCAGTGTATTCAATTAAGGTTAAACTCTGTCCTGTGGAGTAATCTCATCTGTCCAGATCTTAAATGTACAGTATAATTAGTACTAACAAATGCATAAACCTGAATTAACCCTCCCCCTATCAAGATACAGAATGTCTTCATCAACCTAGAAAGTTCCCAGGGTCCCTTCCTAGTCAGTCCCCCTCACGGGAAGCAACCACAACTGTATTCTAATTTTCATTTGTATGGATCAGTTTTGCCTCATCTATGGCACGATTCAGTAGGTACTTTTTGGACAAGGTTTCTTTCACTCAGCATAACGTTTTTGAGTTTCACCTACGCTGCAGTGTGTATAAATAGTTCATTCCCTTCTATTGATGAACAGCATTCCATTGCATAGAATATACTAATTTAACTATTCTCCTGTTGACAGGTATCTGGGCTGTTCCCAGGTTTTGGCTGTTATTATGTGGCAACGAACATTCCTGTACAAGGCTTTTAGTGGGCATATTTTCACTTTCCTTGAGTAAAACTGCTGGATCATACCACAGATGTATAATTAACTTGTAAAGAAACTGCCAGTTTTCTAAAAGGGTTGCATAATTTGCCATCCCAACCAACACTATATAAGTTGCTCTACACCTCTGCCAACTTGTGGGACTATCAGGTCTTTTTCATTTTAGCCAATTTATTGGATGGGCAGTAATTTCTCATAATAGATCAATTCTACATCTCCCTGGACTAATGGCACTGGCGTGTTTTCATGTGCTTATTGGCCATGTGTGTATCTCTTTGTGAAGTGCCTATTCAAGTCTTTTATTCATTTTTAAAATGTTTTTCTCTTTGTTTCTTTTTTTATTGAGATCTAATTCATGATATAAAATTCATCATTTTAAAGTGTACACATTCAGTGGTTTTTAAAGTACACTCTTCAGTATGTTGTGCAACAAACACCACTATCTAATTCCAGAACATTTTCTTTTTCTTTTTGATTTTTAAAAAATTGAGGTAAAAGTTACATAACATACAATTAACCTGTGTTCAAATGTACAATTCAGTAGTATTTAGCATACTCAACAGTGTCATACAACTACCAGCTCTCTGTGGCTGTCATACTTCTCTTATTACTGAGCTGTGAGAGTACTTACTGTATTCTGGAGAGGAATTCTCTGAGAAGTTTTTAATTTTGGTGATTTTTTTCCTTCATGTTAGTGCATTCTATGTCCAATCTAAGAAATCTTTGCTTACCCCAGGATCTTGAGGCTATCTTGTTTTCTTCTAGAAACTTTATAGTTTTAGCTTTTTACATTAGGTCTGTGATATACCTTGAATTAGTTTTCAAATACAGTGAGGTAGGAGCCAAGGAGTTTTGTTCTTGTTTTTCTGATTTGGAAATCTTAATTGTACCAGTGCCATGTGTTGAATTTCTTTTCCCTGTTATGTTTTTTATCTTGGCTGAAAATCATATAACCCCATAAATTTGGGTCTATGTGTGGGTCCTATGTTTTGTCCCATCACTGCGTGTAACTATTTAATCAATACCCCACTACTGTTATGGTAAAACTTGAAGTCAGAGTAAGTTCTCCAACTTTATTCTTTTTCAGGATTGTTTTGGCTATTCTAGATCCTGTGGGTTTTCATATAAACTTTAGAATATAAAGACAATTCCAAAAATGAACCATATATATTCTAGCTCTAAATATATATATGATACAGGGGCGCCTGGGTGGCTTAGTCGGTTAATCGTCCAACTTTCGCTTAGGTCACGATCTCACGGTTTGTGGGTTCAAGCCCCGCGTCGGGCTCTGTGCTGACTGCCAGCTCAGAGCCTGGAGCCTATTTCAGAGTCTGTATCTCCCTCTCTTTCTGATCCTCCCCTGCTCACGCTGTCTCTCTCTCTCTCTCCTAGAAATAAATAAAAATATTAAAAAATATATATATATATGATACATATTAAAATAATAACAAAGTAGAATGTAATTTTTTTTAAAAAATGAATTCTAGGGGCACCTGGGTGGCTCAGTCGGTTAAGCATCCGACTTCGGCTCAGGTCCTGATCTCACGGTTCGTGGGTTCAAGCCCTGCGTCGAGCTCTGTGCTGGCAGCTAGCTCAGAGCCTGGAGCCTGCTTCAGATTGTGTCTCCCTCTCTCTCTGACCCTCTCCTGCTCATGCTGTCTCTTTCTCTCCTTCTCTCAGAAATAAATAAAACTTTAAAAAAAATTTAAAAAAATGAATTCTAAAGTATATAAATCAATTTGATATTACTCAAATTACTAACTGGGAAAAATTATAAACACTGTCTCCAAAGTCTAGCCTTGTATCATTATGAAAAATAAATTTAGAGGAAAAGCATAATAAAATCCACATATTTTCCATAAGCTCAAAGTGACATCATGTGTTTAGAGAACAGTATACTTCACTTAGATACTAATAATTGCGATATGCTAAACTTAGTGTTGAATCTGACACAATCATGAGCTAAGACAATCCTTGCCTTTAAAGAGTTTACAATCCAACACATACAAATAGAAACTACAAGGTTGGACTCTTATATGATTTTGTGATTCAAACAGTGATTAGCAAGCTCATCATGCTAAATGATCTCAGCTCAGCACCGTCAACAGTGTCTTGGAGATCGTTGGAAAAGCAGACACATTTACATCCCAGGTACCCACAGGCTTGTTGAATCAGAACTTTCACTTTAACAAGATCGTCAACTGATCTGCATGTATGATAAAGCTTAAGAGGCACAGGATTAGAGGTCCCTAAAAGAAATATTCAAATTTAACAAGGTAAAATCTTTCTCTGTATTAAGTCTCCCAAGTGATATCAGGGCTTGTAAAATTTATGGAAGTGTAGGATCAGAATTTTGTCTTTGGGCAACAATGCTGTGACAAGGTTTCAAATTGGAAATTTCCTCTTGTATGACTTTTTTACTTTTTTTCTTTTGGTGCAGTTTCACACAGGAGAAGATAAGCAATGAGAGGGAATGGGTGTTGTGACAGTTCTGAGTGAGGCCCGCAGCTACCTCCTCTCCTGTTACTGATGCCTGCCAACCACCCAGGCTGCTGTGCTGCTCCTGGCCGACAGGAGGCATGCTCCTGCACCTCCTGCCCAGAGCACTCTCACCCTGCGGTCTGCGTAGCTGGCTCTCTTGCTTTTTTCAGCTTGTCACCTGGCACGGAGACCTCTCTAACCATCTGTGAACAGCACCCCACCTCCTAGCCTTCCTCACACCCCTACTTTGCTTGCTTAAGTTGCTTTACTTTTCTCCACGGTACCCATCTCTGTTTGCTCACTTGTTTATTATCTGTCTCTCACACTAAAAGGAAAACTCAATGAGAACAGGAATTTTTTTCTTTACTGTAGCATCCCAATCCCAGTGCTAGGGCAGTGGTGGCACACAGTGGACACATAATAAATACTTGCACACTGTATGAATGAATTACATATCCTATTCAATGCAATAGCTAATTTATATACATACTGTATGTGAAAGTTAGCAAACTTGAGCTTGTGGGCCAAATCTGGCCCATGGCCTCAAGCTAAAAATGGCTTTTACATCTTTAAAAGTGTTCTTTAAAAAGTAAAAATAAAATAAAACAGACAACAATATGCAGCATAGACCATATGACTAACACCCTAAAATATTCATTATCTGGCCCTTTACAGAAACAGTTTGTATACCTCTGCTATAGGTGAATGTCTGCAGAATAAAAACTTTCCAAGATATAACGTATGGCCAGCTATTACCGTTAACAAGTTTGAAAAACCTGACTCACTATATTTGGTCTTTGTAAGCACAGAGCAGTTCTCAGAACACTTGTCCAGAACCATCCGTGGGCCGAAGAGATTAGGACAGCACTCCAGTTTGATGCAGGTTTGCCGGCAGAACTCGGTCACTCGGTCCGCTGTCTTCACTACCTCAACGGTAGCCCGGTAACTCTTTCCTTTGTATCTGCCGTGGAAGATGCCAGACACAGAGTTTACTCGGCTAATGATTACCCAGAAAAAATCAAATACATTCACAGACCTGAAAAGCATCTTTGCTTTTCAGAAGAGTCTATGCCCTTTATAGTTTGAAGATTCTGAATATGAGATTATGCATATTGGACTTAAATTTATCACCTAAGTAGCTATGATAGCTAAGCGTTGAATTTTTTACAGTAGCAAATAAGGCTCTTGGTTTCTGGTTCGTCATTTTAAGATTTTCAAATAGGTACTTCTACACTAACTACTAAAAGCAAAGTGACTTCTAGGAAGTCTTTCTTTACCCTTGGGCAGTGATCCTTAGAGTGTAGTCATGGACCAGGTTGACCTGCCAACTGTCCCCCATCCATGCCTGGCAAGACCAGGTCAGAAAACAAGAGCAAGTGTTTTTAAACTTTCACAGTAATTTGCAAAAGTAATTTCATGGCTCTTAAATCTAAAAACACAAAGTTATTCTTGCATTCTATGTCCTTTAAATTTCCTATTTCTTGCAACTCATTTTTACCATATTTTTTAACAGTGCTGGCCCACAATAGGATAGAAACTTAAAAAAGAAAACAAACCTGGTCGTTCACCACAAACAGCTGAAGAACTGTTGGAGGGAACATAACCATTCTAACATTATTCATGCAAGAAGGGATTCTGTGGCCTGTTAAAGACAAATTAAGAATAAAGGATAGAAAAGTGCACTCACTTGGCCTTTAGGACCTCCCCACATCCATGCCACACAGAGTCTTTGTCCAGCTGCAGCTCCCGAAGGACACGACTGGGTTTATAGGCTGCATTGATAAGTAAAGTGAGGACCTGTGCTCCGTTTTTAAAGCAGAAATATGGGTTTGAATGAGAAAAGCAGACCATTAGAATCTTGCTATCCCCCAGAATTTCATTTAGGAAATTAATTCTAATCATATTAATTAATATATCCTAACGAAATCAAAACACTGAAGATATAACTTCTGACCAAAGTTGCGAATAAGACAATAACCACACCCTCTTAGACATTCAAAACATTATGGTCAGGAAGAAAGAGGCACCATGAATTAAAAAGTACTCTGGCATATGCTTCTAAATCCTTTGCCAGTCATGTATACACAGAAGCTCGGCCTCCCCAGACCCTGCCCTGTCACCCCATGGACTAAAAACCCCGACAGTCTTTCTAGCTGTTGAGCACAGTGCGCAGCGACCTGGTTGGAAAGCTCAGCAGGTCCAGCCAGCGAGCAGCCGTCTCATGGTCCCCATGAGCGCCACACAGCCTGACTCCCAGACTACGCCTCCACTCATCCTTGCCCAGCTCCCAGGTGGCCTCTGACAAAAAAGCTGTCTATGCTGACGGAAGTGAACCTGCTGTTGTATGTGGAGAACTGCTTAGGTGATGGTCCCTCGTTAGCAAAAGTAATGACATGTCCGATTCGTGGAACAATTCATAAGAAGAGCGAGCTGCTTCCAGTAACCCCAGAGTTGCCACATTTACGGTGTGTGGACCCTTGTGTGCACGAGTCTCTGAGGCTGTCTTGAAACCCCCAAGTTCTCTTGCCCAAGGCAAGAACCTCACCTCTCTGAGGACCAGAACACAGTTCCCAGGTCCTACACACTGAGGCAGCTCAGCGATTCTTCCTTTGTTCAGATATGGCCCTGAGAAGCAACGGTGGTTGAAGTATATCTTTGGACAGCAATATTTTCCATTGATCATAACTGGGGAATGAAGAGAAACAAATGTTTACAAGAGTCATTTTCCACTCTGTGCTTCCAAAGTTGGGTTCCTGGGTGGGGGGACGGGGGGCGGGAGGGACAACATATCCACCATTATATAAAGTTAGAAATTACATATTCTGAAGCTTCGTGTTGTCTGAGTGAGCCCTCGTAATACCTTATCCTTACAACAACTCCATTATAGAGCTCATCCCTCTGCCCAAATCAAACACCGACCCGAATTACCTGCGATTATCTGCAGGGTTAATGCAACACTGTTCCAGAGCCCCACATGTCTATCAATAACAGAAGTGAAGGATTGACTTTAAGAACCCAAGATGATTCTTGATGATCAGCTATTCATTCAATAATTCATTTTGGAAGAGTTCTAGGCAGTAATAGTGACTCTTTTCCAGAACTACAGTTTGTCCCCTTAAAACCCATCAAACTAGCATGTTGGCAGTGTTCTTTCCATGAGGTGGATACTCCCCCCCAACATCTGGGACTCCTCAGAGGGGTGAAAGTGTACTATGAACACATCTCTAAGTTCTTTAAGTACTGTGGAGGTGTAAGTGGGCCTGGACCCCTCTCCTCTCCAACTATTTGTCTGCTATACTTCAATGTAATGTTTTTTATTCCTTCATCATGGCTGTCAATTCCACTAATAACTATGAGAGATTCAAAGACACTATAGAGAGTCTTCCTCTCCACAGAAAGCAGAGAGACACCCTACTGACAGCAGTGCCCACTGCTGACTGGACCCCGAAGCACACAACGCTCCCTGTGAACAAAGGATGCAGCTTCGGCACAGAGGTCAGCAGGTCTGTGACCACTTTTTCACCTGAACTATACACCACCCACATGCCCCTCAGCAGGAATAAGGCCTGTCCACTCCCTGCTGCTGGCAGTGTAGGCAGCTTAGGCTTTCAGCTCTAAGTCATCCTGGAATTACCCCCTGCCTGCCCTCTCACTAGGAGGCACCCTGCCCAAGGTCCCACCCTTTGTGACCGGGCAGGGAGCAGCAGTCCACTTCCAACAACTGACCAAAGAGGGACTACCCTCAATTAGGGACGCCTCCAAGAGGCCACCCCAGCTAAAACACTCCCTTGTGGGCTGGAAGAAACTTCTGTTACATCAGCACTATAACTCGACGTCTCCCTCTGCCCAATCCTGCTTCCCTACCCTCCTGGACCTTGGAGCTATTCCCAAAAAGCATTGCCCAGTGAGACTCCTGTATGCAAGCATCAGTCTGACTGTTCCCAAGGTAACCAGAACAATGACAAAATACAAACCAAAAAGAAGATGGCTGAGGTCACTTGGGAAATATTAATGTCTTAATCCTATAGTTTCAGTAGGCATTAGAATAGCCAGTAATACATCAAAATTAAAGCATTACCTTATTTTTATATTCATCTTACTTTTTGATACCAAATCAAAACCACAACGAGATACCACCTCACACCTGTTAGAATGGCTATTATCAAAAAGATAAGAAATAACAAGTGTTGGGGCATCGGGCCCCAGTCTGTAGAGCATGGAACTCTTGATCTTGGGGTTGTAAGTTCAAGCCCCATGATGGGTGTAGAAATTACTTAAAAATATAATCTTAAAAAAATAAAAATAACAAGTGTTGGCAAGGTGATGGAGAAAAGAGAACACTGGTACACCATTAGAATGTAAATTGGTACAGCCAATACGGAAAGAAGTATGGAGGTTTCTCAAAAAGTTAAAAATAGGATTATCATATGATCCAGCAATTCCACTTTGGGTGGAATTTATATGAAGGAAACAAAAATACTAACTTGAAAGGGCATCTGCACCTACCATTGCCATGTTCGGTGGAGCTCTATTTACCACAGTCAAGACATGAAAGCAGCCTAAGTGTCCATGGATAGATGAATGGACACAGAATGGAATATTATTCAACCATTAAAAAAAAAGAAGTCCTGAGACACCTGGGTGGCTTAGTCGGTTAAGCGGCCAACTCTTGATTTCGGCTCAGATCATGATTGAGCCCCACGTCGGGCTCTGTGCTGACAGTGTAGAGCCTACTTGAGATTCTCTCCCTCCCTCTCTCTCTATCCCTTCCCTGCTCCCATGCATACACACTCTCTCTCAAAATAAAAACAAAACAAAAAAACATAAAAAAAAGGAAGTCCTGCCATTTGTGACATCATGAACAGACCCAGAGTTCACTCCCTAAGTGAACTAATTCAGACAGATTAATTCAAACAAATATCATATGATATCACTTACATGTGGGATCTAAACAACAACAACAACAAGACCACAACTCACAGATACAGAGAACAGTCTGGTGGTCGCCAGAGCAGAGGCAGGGAGTGGGTGAAATGGATGAAGGTGGTCAAAAGGTACAAACCTCCCATTATAAAATATATATAAGTCCTGGGGATGTAATATGCAGCATGGTGAGTGTAGTAATAATCCCATGTATTGTACATTTGAATGTTGCTAAGAGAGATCTTAAAAGTTCTTATCACAAGAAAAAAAATGTATAACTATGTGGTATTAACTAGACTTTCTGTGTTGATCATTTTGTAATATATGTAAATATCATATCACTATGTTGCACTGCTAAAACTAATATAATGTTATATGTCACTTATATCTCAATAAAAAATGGGTAATTTTAAAAAAGATATTTACTAATGCTATTCTACTGGGTACTCAAAAGATACCATTATGATCAAATAAGAGTTACCCTAGCAAGCAATATAAGGATGATCCAACATTAGGAAAAAAAATCTATCACTGAAATGCACTACATTAATAAGCTTAGACATAAAAATCATATGATCATCCAAGGCTAAGGAAAAATTATTTTGTGAACTGTGAACATGTGTTTATGACCAAGGTTCCTAGAAAACCAGAAGTAGAAGGGAACTTCTTTAGCAGTTACAAGTCAGTCACCTATATAATAGAGAAAGATTTAATACCTTCCCTTTAATAATGAATACAGGTGCCTGGGTGGCTCAGTCGGTTAAGCATCCAACTTCAGCTCAGGTCATGATCTCACGGTTCACAAGTTTGAGCCCCGCGTCAGGCTCTGTGCTGACAGCTCAGAGCCTGGAGCCTGCTTTGGATTCTGTGTCTCCCTCTCTCTCTGCCCCTCCACCACTCATGCTCAGTCTCTCTCTCTCTCTCTCTCTCTCTCTCTCTGCCTCTCTCTCTCTCAAAAATAAACAGACATTAAAAAAATTTTTTTTAAATATGAATAAAACAATGGTGCCACTATCACCAGGTCTGTTAAACAGAGGGAAAAGTCTTATAAGGAGCTATAAGGAAATAAAAGTAAGCAAGCATTGTAAAGTGGTTATTATACTAAAGTTAATTACTTTTTTATGTGTAAGTGACATAATGAGAAGGCAGTGGGTGGAAAAGACAAAAGTCTGTGTTTTGAATGAAGAAAGATCCAAGTTATATTTTTGACCCATCTATATTCATAAAGCTGTGTGGCCTCTTTGAGCTTTGATTTCTTTTCTTTTCTAAGCATTTACTAAATACCATCCAATGCATAATCTGTGCTAGAATACACACAGCCAAGATGCTACGCATACAACCAGCAGAGGTTGAGCCAAGAACAATTCCAGGGAGAGACCCCCTGACAACAGGCTTTGGCCTCCAGCAAAATTGTTTCATTTATCAGGAATTGCCTCTGGGACAATCTGTTTTTCCAGTACTGTTTTTTAATTGTGAAATATATACACACAATGTGTATCACAAAAAAGGTTTAAAGAACAATAAACATCTACCTCCCAACCACACAGCTTAAGAAAGCTCACTGCCTGAAAAGCCTCTGGTTCTTTCTCTAAACTCAGGGATGAGAATATTGACCTTCAGAGACCTTGGCATCCAAATGATTACTAGAGAAGAGTCATAAATGGACAGAAATATCATCTTAGAGAGTTATTAAACTAGATACACCTTGGACAATTACATGCCTTTAAAGTCACAATTAAAAGAACCCTTGGGGGCACCTGGGTGCTTCAGTAATGTTAATGTTCAACTTTAGCTCAGATCAGGATCTCAAGGTTTGTGAGTTTGAGCCCTGTGTCAGGCTCTGTGCAGACAGCTAAGAGCCTAGGGCCTGCTTCAGATTCGGTGTCTCCCTCTCTTTCTGCCCCTCCCCTGCTCACGCTCTTTCTCTCAAAACTAAACTAAACTAAACTAACTAAAATAGAACCCTCTACAGGGGCTCCTCGGTGGCTCAGTTGGTTAAGTGTCTGACTTTGGTTCAGATCACAATCTCGCGGTTTGTGGGTTCATCACGCTCTGCACTGACAGTGCAGAGCCTGCCTATGATGCTCTCTCTCTGCCCCTCTTTCACTCTTGCAAAATAAATAAATAAACTTAAAAAAAAAAAAAAGAGAGACCCCTCTTAGAAGCTACATTCTGGGGGCACCTAGCTGGCTCATTCAGTAAAGCATGCAACTCTTGATCGCAGGGTTGTGAGTTCAAGCACCAGGCTGGGTGTAGCAATTACTTAAAAATAAGATCTTGGAGTGCCTGGGTGGCTCAGTTGGTTAAGCGCCAATTCTTGATTTTGGCTCAGATCATGACCTCATAGTGGTGAGATTGAGCCCCAAGTCAGGCTCAGCGTGGAACATGGAGCCTGCTTGGGATTCTGTCTCTCCCTGTCTCTGCCCCTCCCCCACTCGTGTTCACTCTCTCTCTCTCTCTCAAAATAAATAAACTTAAGACATAAATTAATTAAAATCTTAAAAAAAGTACGAAGCTACATCCTATAAATCAAATGAACTGTTTAAAATACAGCCATTACAAGAAACTAGAGGTCCTCTCTTCCGTAAGACTGCATATACTTCTACCTGAGTCTGTGGAGTTCAGCTCCTGATTCTTCAGACCTTCATGGACAGTCCTGGAGGATGGTATTCTGGGTCAATATAACACAACAAAACAGTGAGATAATCCCTATGGTCAGTAAAGTTTAAGGGTTAGTTTCCTTCAGATCTAAGAAGAAAGCAAACGTGGCAGATTGCAAAATGTATAACAGAAGGTGCTTCCCTGCTCAGACTTTTTTAACAATTGTTTTTAAAACTATGTACATGGTTTAATGAGCCAAAAGACAGTCTGTAGACAGTGCTGTAATACTGCATAGTGAAATCAACTTTCTTTCATTCATGTGAACAACAAATTATACAATTCCTTCTGGGATTCTCAAACCATAAGTAAGTTGTTCCATTTTTTTTCAATAGTCAAAGGATAAAAACATACCTTGTAAGGGTCTGTTTTCTTCTTTTATCAGTTTCAAAATTAAAAACAAATTATGTTTTGAAAATCAGAGAATTATTCTATATTCACCAATCAATGAAAAAGGCTAATTTATCTTTTTGGGAATATTTTCTGACTAAAACTCTGGATCCATCTTGACAACTAAGTCAAGATGTCCAAGGCCAGATTTTTGACACTGCTATCTCACTTCTCTGCCTGGGACTGAAGTCTGTGGCCTTTCTCTCCACTTTTGCTGTCCATTTTATTACTCACACAGCCACAAAAACAGCCATAACTTACAGAAAATCTGCTATCGCCTGAATTGTGTCCCCTTAAAATTCATCTGTTGTGTCCCTTAGCCCCATTGTGACTGTGTCTGGAGATAGAGCTCTTATGAGGTAAATAACGGCATGACTCTGATCGAGGAGGGCTGGCTCTCCCTTCCAGCTGGTGCTGCCACGTGAGGACGCATGGGAAGCTGGCAGTCTGTAGGGAGAGCCAAGCCAGGATTGGAATCGGGCTGGCACTTTGATCTTGGACTTCCCAGCCTGTAGAACTGGGAGAAAATAAATTTCTGTTGTTTGAGCCAGTCCATGGCATCATGTTATGGCCGCTTGAGAAAACTAACAGAGACCTGAAAACCCGGTATCTGGAAATATATGCCTATACATGTATTTTTAAGGCCCCACTAATTAAATGTCTCCCAAAAGTTGTGTATGGAGGTATGCTACAAAGGGTTTCTCAATGGGATGCAAAGGCACCCCGAGTGTACCTTTTCTTACACAGCTGCTGCCTTCCACCTCAGGGTTTTTTTCACTGTGACAAATCATATCCTAATTTATAATTTTTGCTCTTCCTTAACAAATAATAGCACAGAGATTCTATTTCTTCTCTTATTCAAATGTCTTCAGGCTTTAAAAGACAAAGAAGATCCAACTGGGGGAACATCTTGAGAAGGCATTTTACCCTTCTGTATATGATGCCATTTTAGAAAATACATGTGCTGTAAGGAAGAATATGTAATCTAACAAAAGCTGAGTTAAAGAATTATGCTTCCACCTGAGAAAATAACATATAAGATATACTCTCTGAAATAGTGATTTCTTTTTCTAGATATTCTAATTTTCAAATGTCAATTATTTAAACATACTGTTATACTATTCTATTACTTACTGTTTTTCTGGTTGAACCACTGCAATTTTCTTCTGTTTGTGTACTGTAGGAAGAAAACAAAACTATAAATGTCAAGAAAAATAAACAAAGGACAAGTTTATATATGTATTAAGCTAATAATAATACATTAAAAAACCCGGTTGCATGTATATTTAACTAGTATTATGAATTAAGTGCTGATATGTCTGAATATCTAGACTGAGGCACATTTTCTGGGTAGAAGGAATCTTTACACAAAGACCAAAAATAATATTTTCAAGGCTCCCAAGTCAGTTGACTCCTATGAATATTTTTTACACAGGAAAAGGTTCTGTCTCTCCCTTTCTATCTGCCCCTCTCCTGCTCGGGAGTGCTCACAGCGCGCTGTCGCTCGCTCTCTCTCTCTCAAAAATAAATGAACTTTATGGGGTGGGATGTCATTGTTAAGGTTCGGTTACAAAAACACCCTGGCTTCCACCCTCCTCAACCTTGCCCTCTTCCCCAGCTGGTTCTGATGGAAGCTAGCTGCCTTGCTGTGGGCTCCACTACCAAGAGGCCCAGATGGCAAGAAACTGAGGGAAGACTCCCACCGATCGCCAGCGAGGACCTGAGGCTCTCAGTGCAAAAGCCATGAGTAAGTGAATCTTGTTAACAATCATCTGAGTACAGTTGGTGGCAGAGCCTCGCTGCCTTGAGTCCGGAGATGACTGACACCGTGGCTGCAGGCTCATGCGGGGCCTGGATCCAAAGCACCCAGCTAAGTCGTGTCCACATTCCTGACCCACAGAAACCGTTAAGACAATCCAGACAGGTTGTAATAAGTGATGTCCTACATAGGAATAAACAACCAGAACACCACTTTGCTTTTCTCTGAAACGTCCAGCTTCATCCTAATTGGTGGCAGCCACATGACAGATTACTTAACAATCAACCCTCTGGCCCAGAAATAGACAGCTACCTCGTGCTCGGCGAGGGGCACTGAGGGGGTGGCCATTGGTTTCACACCAGCCCAAAGGAAATATATCCATGGATTCCACACTCAAAATACATTCAGGTATAGGCTTCTTAGAACCTGTTCAAATTAAAAAAATTTTTTAGACCATTAAATAGCCTTTTTCATAAACTACTTCCTGGACAACATTCTACTGTTGCAATAATGCAGACACAAAGTCTTTCAGTAAGTTCCTTTTACACAGAAGTCATACTTTTTCATGTGTAACAAACATTAAGAAAAAAAGGTAAACTATGCTCTATACATAGCTGTATAAAAATGAAAGTGGGGAGTGAATACACAGAATGACCCCTAGTTACAGACCAACAAATAAGCAACTGGAACTACCAGTAATATCATTCAGATGGACAAATACATTCAATTCCATGAAATAACTGGGAAACAAAAGGCGACAGTGGCAGCTCTACACAATGAGAACACTGGTTCTGGTACTTGGGAACAAGCCAGGCAGAGCAGTGGATTCCAATTAGGAAGTGAGGTTGCCCAGCAGGGGTTGCATAAAAGTCTGTATTAAACACCATCTTTGACATCTGCATTAAATGTCAGATCTACAAACTGGAAACAGTAGGTACCCAGTCTGACTGTTTCATAGCCAAACAAGAAAGAAACCCAGGCCATATTCACTAACTGCAGCTGGGTACTTGCTTAATGCTCTCCAGCCACAAACCTGTCCAATCATTGAATGTTACTTTTAGTATGTCTTTTCTATTTTACATACTTTTTGATTCTATCAGTTAGAGCAAACAAAATATTATCTATTAAAGAAGCTATGTGTGAATGCTCAAGCTCATATATTCTGTGACATCAAAACATATGCCACTTGACTTATACTTTCCCTTGAAGAAAATAGGAGAATCTGAAGTGAAAGCTTTTTATTTACATTCATTTCTTAAAATTTGAAACTCAAGGACAGGAAGGTAAATTTTTAGCTAAGAATTTGCATTTCAAATTACAAGTCTCTGACTTGTAGCACAGCCCCTATTTATTAGCTAACTGATTAAGTCTAACCAGTTACATCACAGGGGTAAACAGGAAGGCTCAGAAAAGTGGGCCACAGGAAGGCTTCTCAGGGATGTGGCACTTACCCTCCAGCTGGAGCCATACGTAGGAGCCTCTCACTGCAGTAATGGTGGCAACGCACACTTCTTCTGGGAGAAGAGGGTTCACTGCCTCAAGCTTCATATTCTCCTTAAATTCATGCTCAGCAATTGACTAGAAAATACATGAATCAAATCCAAACACATACTCAGTATGAACTCATGTACTCATCTGAGAGACTTGTTCCAAGTATTACTTAACCCTAGAGTAACACTTAAAGCTATAAATGTATTTTGCTTTGTTTCTTAAAGAAGCAAAGGAAAAATGTCTGTCTCTTTTGATGTTATAAGCAGTATGGTTTCTAAGGTCAGGTATAACCATCTCACTGCTACCTGTGTGACCTCACTCAAGCTGTGGAACCTCTTTTTGCCTGAGTTTAATCATCTGTCAGATGACCTTGAGAACATTATCTCACTAGGTTATTATGAGTTTTCAATAAATAAATAAAGTACCTAAGGCTCTGTGCCCTGAACCAACTGGCTCTCACCCACTGCTGGTTTGCTTCCCTCCCCACCAAGGGCTTTATCACACAATCACCTGCCTGGTTCCTATTTCTGTATATTTCATAAAAGTCAGTCAGGATAAATAATGCTTATGAACAGATGGAAAATATGCGTTTTGAAAATTTTCAACTTTTAGGTCAAAATGGAAAACTGAACTTCCATATTTGATTGTTCTCTCTTCCTTCTGACACTAATACTAAAGTGTCAGAAGGTTTTTGTTTTGTTTTGATTTTTTACATAAATCTATAGGATGGATTTAACAGGAGACAACAGCAGCATTTTAGAAGTTAAAATTTAGGGGTGCCTGGGTGGCTCAGTCGATTAAGCATCTGACTTCGGCTCAGGTCATGATCTTATGGTTTGTGGGTTCGAGCCCCGCATCAGGCTCTGTGCTGCCAGCTCAGAGCCTGGAGCCTGTTTCAGATTCTGTATCTCCCTCTCCCTCTGACCCTCCCCTGCTTACACTGTCTCTCTCTCTCTCAGAAATAAATTAAACAATAAAAAAAAATTAAAATAAAGAAGTTAAAATTCAGAACAGTATGTATAACTAATTTGTTGAAAACATTTAAGAAGCACTTAGGCCATGTCTCCACACCCCACGGCAACTATCCCATTCCTTCCTGTATATAAAATGAGATTTGTCATTCAGAGAAGACAGGACACAAGACCCCTGGGCAGGAGGACAGGAACCTCTGAGGGCATGCAGGCAGCACCCAAAACAAGGGTTTGCATGTGGGGTACTGAGAGGTCCAGCCCTCACCTCTACCCTCCAGGCAAGGACTGGAAAAGACTTCTTATGGTAATATGAGAAGCCCAGGAAAAAACACATGACGATATGTTAGGAGTCCCCAGCAAATGGCCAGCCAGACCCCAACCTAAAGAGAACTTTAGGGTTGACAAGCACCACCAATATGCTCAGAACTTCCAATCAGCTTTATCTTTTTTTAGTCCCCCATTCTTTTTTTTTTTTACAAATAGTTTATTGTCAAATTAGTTTCCACATAACACCCAGTGATTAGTCCCCCATTCTTAAACACGAGCAAACCACCAAGCATTACCAGATATTTAAAAATATGAAAGCTAGGGATCAAAATAGACAAAACAAGCAACACAGAGAAAACTTCTTATGCAAGAAGAAAATTTCTCAAAAGGCAGGGGTAATTAACATCCCCTGAGTGATAAGAAAAACTATCACATCCTTAAAACAAGAATAGTATGCCATTAAAAATAAATATTCAGAGAACAGAAATAGTTCTGGAAAATAAAAACAAAATGTGATATTAAAAATTTTAAACTCTAAAGAAGGACTGAAAGATAAAGTTTAGGAAATCTTTCATCAAGCAAAGCAAAAAGACTAAGAAACAGAAAACAGGAGAAAAAGGTAAGAAAAGTAGAGATCTGACCCAGAGGGCTAATATACAAATAAAAGAAATTCCAGAAAAAGAGAAGAGAGAAAATGAAAGGAAGGAAATCAAAGAAGAGATTCAAGAGAACTTCCCAGCACAGAGGAACAAGTATCTACAGAGAATGTGCTCACTGAGAACCCAGCAACTGAATGAAGACAGGCCATGCCATGGCTTAGCTATGAAACATGGTGACAAAGAGATTTTATAACTCCCCCAGGGAGGGGAGGGACTAAAAGGCAGGACATCTATGAAAGATCAAGAATAAAGATAGGTATCAACCCCTTGATAGCTACACTGGTAGAAAGGTAGAAAATAACTCAATGATGTTTTCAAAATTCTGTGGTAAAGTAACTTCTGACATAAAATTCCACATTGAGCCAAACTATCAGTCAATTTAATAGAACGAAGACCTTTTCAAACATGCGAAGTCTACAAAAATTTACCTCTCCTGTATTCCATTTCAGGAAGCTACTGGGAGATAGACTCCAAACAAACAAGGGAATAAACCAAGAAAGAGGGAGGAGGCCATTAGACATATAAAACAGGAATCTCAAATCCCTAGGTGACACTGATGGGCAGTTCCCAGGATTAAAATTTTATGGCAAGCCTGTTGAGCAACCTGTCCAAAGAAAGAGAGAGAATGAAGGTTGCTAAGAGGGATGTGTCTCGGAAAAATCTTAGAAATGACAAAGTTCCGGGGCACCTGGGTAGCTCAGCTGGTTAAGCATCCAACTTTGGATCAGGTCATGATCTTGCAGTTTGTGACTTTGAGTTAGAGCCCCACATGGGGCTCTGTGCTGACAATTCAGAATCTGGAGCCTGCTTTGAATTCTGTGTCTCCCTGTCTCTCTGCTCTTCCCCTGCTCAAGCTCTGGCTCTCTCTCTCTCTCTCCCATACATTAAAACAAAATTAAAAACAACAACAAAAAAGAAATGACAAAGTTCCTACATCAGGGTATCTAAGTGGTCATGGACATGAGGAACAGAGAACATGTCTAGAGAACATCTTGTATTTTAACCCTTCTACCCTAAAATACAAAGAAATAACTTTAACTAGAAAAAATATACATAGGTCTAGATGGACCAAAGAGACTGCTGGAAAATGCTACAGGGTGGCAATGTGAGCCTCTGGCTCTAAACATGGAGCTAGGACCCAGGCACAAACGCCCGTGCCTCTCACAGTCCTCTCGGTCAGGGCCCGCCCCTGAGATGGATGGAGCGAAAGCAACGTGTGCTAACGGCAGAACCGGAGACGCCGGCATGAGTGGCTGGTTGCAGAGCCTTTTCTTGGTCTTCCTGGGCTCCTATGAGTGAGACAGCTGCTTTCCTCCACCACACACAAACATAGCTATAGCTGCTACTGAGAATAATACATGGGAATAACTGGAAAACTGCTGCCAAAATGGGTGGGCAAGACAAGTATGAAAGGACGGGGAAAAGGAAAAGTAATGAAAAATTGAGAAGAAATTTGCATTCATATTGTTTCAAAGTATCAGAGTTCTCATTGTACTAAAAATCCTAGGATGCATGTTATGTCTATGGGTATATAGGGTATATGTTACGTATATATTAGGAAAAGACTCAAGGAAACACTAGATGACAGTTCATATGCAAGGGAAAAGCCTTACCAAAAGATTAGCACATGCATTCAGATTTATACATCTTAAGGTAAAATAGACTGTTTCATCAAAGGATGACTCTCTGATTTAGATGACTTTCAATGACAGAGTCAGGTAAGGGAATTTCTGCATATATAATGTTTCCTCCACCCCTCAAATAAACTGTTAAGTTTCATAAAGGTGGGCCAGGAAGGGAGGATGACAGATTTCCTGATGTGACTGCCTTTGTAGAAACAGGAGAAGTTACAACTACCAAAAGAAACGGAGAAAATTGAGCCATAAAAAATAAGGCAATTATTAACTTGAGGATAAATAAAAAAGAAAACCATAAAATACTGCAGTGCTCAGCTGTGAATAATATCTGAATACATATCATAGTGTATATAATCAATTCAGATTTAACCAAAAATTGTAGGAAGAAAGAGGTGGGTAAGACAGAAGAGAAAGGTAATATAAAATAGTTAAGTGTTCATTTACCATAACATAGACATGTCTAAAATTAATGACTCATAAGATGGCAGCATACTATTTTGAAAATGATTTAAGTATAAAAATGAGAATAACAGGGAGAACAATGTGAGCGAATACTCCCGGGAAGGGAGACCAGGCAAAGGGATAGAGCAAGGACCTATCGTTTTATGCTGTAAGCTTTTTACTGCTATTTGGCATTGTAAACGATACGCATGTAATATTTTCATAGAAGTATTTTTAAATAAGTTTAACCATTTCTTTCCACTTAGGCAGCACTTTTTCATATTTTTAAGCAAGCAAAAATAATTATGAACTAAAAAAATTCACGATTTCAGCTAACAAAAAAACCTGGGAAACTTTACAAACTAATTAAATTAACAAATTAACTTCCACAGTGAATGAATTTTCCTTGGACCACTGTATTACAATCAATGAGATGCTTATTGGAGCTGAGCGAGGGGAATGAATACCAAGCAGCTGAGCCTGGCGGCCCCGACGCATAGTGATGGGGGGAGCGGGGTTCTCACCGGAGGGAAGCACCTCTGCGGAGCAGCTTCGGCACCACACTGTTTGAGGTAGTCAGCCCAGTCAAAGTCCTGGCCCGGGAAGCCTAGGCAAGAACAGAAGAGCAGATTCGTACCACACACGCCTGCCCGGCTGTTCCATTCTGCCAGGCGCCCACCCACAACTTCTCATCGGCGAATGTGAGGACTTTGCTCTTCTTAGGGAGGAGGAAAAACACCCAATAAATCAAAAGCGTCAGTCATGCTGTAAAACAGAGCAACTTTGGTCAAACTATAGCAATACAATAAAATTCTTTGAATAAACTTTAAAAATTTTGTTTTCAGGTTTATTTATTTATTTTGAGAGCGTGAGAGCGAGAGAGCGAGAGAGCGAGAGAGAGAGAGAGAGAGAGAGGTGCAGGGAGAAGTAGAGACAGAAAGGGAGAGAGAATCCCAAGCAGGTTCCTTGCTGTCAGCACAGCACCCTATGTGAGTCTCCATCTCATGAACCGTGAGATCATGAACTCAGCCAAAATCAAGAGCACAAGGCTTAACAAACTGAGCCACCCAGGCGCTCCTCTTTGAATAAATTTTTAAACTTTCAAGTTTCAAATTAGGCATTTATTTTCAATAATATTTTATATGATCAGCTGCTGGCAGTTTACCAAAAGAATTTAAGACAGTTATGACTGGATTTGATTTGTACTAATAAATTCAGTCTTACTATCCATTTCTATTCCAACTTAGGCTTTAAAGGAAGGGAGAGCAAATAATCTTTTTTCTCTTATGAAGCTACGTCCTTACACGTCTTAGCCACTCCTGACATAAAAGTCTCAGCACTGTTTTCAGATTCATGTTCTACAGAATTGCAACACCATCTTGTAACCTGAATCATGAATTCATTTCAGAAGAAAACAGTTGAGCTTACTTGCCTGCTTAAGTCCACCATGCTTCTTGGTAGAAGCCTCTGAGACCTGATGCCCCGGCAACACCATCTGCCCAATTGCCTCATCGTTTTGGACTGGCTCTCCGCTGCGCACAGCTGAGCACACAGCAGGCTACCATACCACACCACCATATAGCCACACAGCCCCTGCGGTCCCTCCTCTGCTCAACTCACACTAGCACCGCGCTCCCCCTCTGCCTCCACCTCTATTCCTCACAGCAAACTAGCTGCCATTTTCAGTTACATAACCCACTACTTTCCTCCTACTTACAAAGACAGGTGAGTTGTCTGTAACAGAGCTGAAAGCTCCTATGTCTTTAATAATGGTTTTTTTCCTTTTCACACAAAGGCACCAGGTAAGATAAATAACTTGGGATGTCCAGAGTCTTCCAGCAAAGCAAGAACTTCCTCCTGTAGGCGTGTCCCCCTCTGCCACCACCACCAGGCAGGTGTGCCCACTGTCTGTTCACTGATGAGAGAATCTGGGAGGCCCCATTACTGTTTCACCTACTTGCTCCTTGAAGGAACCATCGTACTCACTTGTGTCTCCCCAGTGACAGACCAGCCCAATACCTGGCTCATAACAAACATTCCATAAATGTTTTGTGGATAAATGAAGGCTGAATAAACAGCAAAAGATTCTGAGTTTCTGACTCTTGTTAACACACAAGAGTGATTCCAGCTCAGTGTTCTAGCACTCACCGTTTGGGAAGTGAAGCTGTATTCACAAGTCTACTATAAAGGATACATAGATCTCCACAGACTTCCAATCAAGAAATCTGATATGCTAATAGAAAAAGCAGATGAACATTTAACACGTCCAGATATTATATGCTAGAATAAAAATTTCAGTCAAGCTCAACAAAGTCATATTTAAGAGCATTGATTAAAGGATCAAAGATATTTTGCAAAGTTGCAAACACCAGGAAAATGAGTTGCTGGTTTCCTACCTACAGCCTCTCTGAGCCCTACTCTTAATTATAAATCTCCCTCTCAAGTCTGAAGAGCCTCACTCCAGGGCGATGCCCAGAAACCTAAAAGTCATCTGACACCTGCCTCCTGCCTCCCAGTTCTGGTTCTGAGGCCTTCCCTCCTCTGCCAGCTCCCAGCCGACACCCCCTGCGCGTTCTACTCTCACTCCTCTGTGCCCTCACGACACACGCAGGAGGGGCCGACCAGGAACCCGCAGGGGACCCCAGGTGTTACGAAGATATATTTGTCAAGGTAGGCAGACAGAACATACTTGACTTAATCATTTAGCTTAACTTAAAACTTGCAAATATGTACATACATGGAATCAAGGCCTTCACTTATACTTGTTTTGGGACCTAAAAATTTTAAGGACATTGGAGCATGAGGGGACAGAGAGAGACAGAGACAGAGAGAGAGCGCAAAGATCCAGGTGATGCCATCTGATAAATGCCATTTCAAAGAGAAACCCCTGATGGACATTTCAGAAAAGACCAGCTACATACCAGGAGGGGGGCTAATGTGTAAACCATTCTTCAGACTCCACTGCACAGGGAAAAGACCAGGACTGTCAGCATGACACACAAAACATCGCCGTGCATGATTCTCTGGGCGCAAATCATCCATTTCCACCAGGAAGTACTTCTCATCAAAAACCTGCACGTACAATTGAACAGACAACACAGACAAATGATTTTATGTGTATGTATACACACACATACACACACGTGTGTCATTCCTCAGCAAGGACAAACATTATAAAACTTCACAGCCACGGTGGGTATGAGTAATAACACTAAGCACTCAATAAATGTTACCTTCGTGTCAAGCACTGTTTTTCTGTTTTGTTTTTTTAATGTTTATTCATTTTTGAGAGAGAGAAAGACAGAGCTCGAGCGGGGAAGGGGCAGAGAGAGAGACACACACAGAATCTGAAGCAGAGTCCAGGCTCTGAGCTGTCAGCACTAAGCCCAATATAGGGCTTGAACTCCTAAATTGTGAGATCATAACCTGAGTCGACTAAGCCACCCAGGCACCCCCAGCCACTGTTTTAATTAAATGCTTTGCACACATCAATTCAGTTTTAATCTTCCTTACAACTTAATAAGGTAGGTACCATTATCAACCTCATTTTGTAGATAAGGAAGCTGGATTTAAAAAGAAGTTAAATAACTTGTCCCATTTTGCCCAGCAAAGCAGCAGCAGAACCTGGGCTCAAATCTAAGTACTTGGGCTCCAAACAAAATTTAGTTTAAGCTTAGTGAAGAGCTGGCCACACTTGAATATTAGATTTTTGGATCCTAGCCGAGTTTCAAATGCCTAAAAGGTTTTATTAACCTTCTCTGGCTCTTGGCCACCCCACAGCCCTTTAGACTCCAGATTGGGCCTTCTGACCCCACTGTAGGTTGAGGATCCCTTCCTGTTCTAAAAATAATCCTCTCCTCCTAAAGCTAAACAATTTAAATCTCAACCTATCAAACAATTCAGCATCCAAGCAACTTCTGCACTAGTCATGCTAGTCTTCTGGTTCTACTCTGGGTAAATGGGCTTCTGCTCCAGTCTTGAACTAACCCCTTCTCTTGGGCCTCAGTTCCAGTAATTGAGTAACCAGGGCCTGATAACCTGCCCAGCTCCTGTGGTTACTCTCATCCAGAGCCTTACTTCGGTCAACCTTCTGAAAGATTGAAGTCTCAGTCTGGACTCCAGGCTGGAGCAATCCTGGGCAGATCTCATGCCATGGACCACCTGCTCCCCCAACATCCCTCACCCAGTGAGCCGTGCACCTGGGTGGACACCAACACCGATGCCTGTGCCCATACTTCTCAGACCCTGCAAGCTGCCTGGCATGTGAAGTCCCCTCTAGTGCACAGCAAGCCCTGCTCCCAAGACCATGCCCCATGACTCTGGCACCCGAGCTTTGGTTAGCTGGGGTGACCCGGCCCAGAAGAAGGAATGGGCCACAGAGACCTGGACGGTACAAATACAGAATATGCACAAAAGTCATTCTAGCCTCACAGCTTAGGAAAAACATGGCTCAGATCAGTAGAGCCTAAAGATCAAAACACTACCACTTTCCTAAACCAGTCACCCTGACAGGAATTCTTACCAAGAGAGCTGCCCCCATTTTACCTTAACAACTGTAGCAGGAGAGATCCCAAAAGGAGACCAGGGATCCACAGCTTCCAATTTCATATTTACAGAGAATGAATGAGTGCTAATCACTTGTTTGTCCTGAAATGTAAACATCAAGAGGGAATAAAACTATAGTATTTTCACAGTAATTTTATACTCATGTATAAAATACTACTCTTAATTAAAATAATATAACTGTCCAACTTAAATAATTTAATCCTATAATTTTCTGTCCTGGAAGAAATTATTCAGAAAAAAAATTATTCAGAAAAAATTATTCCAAAAAAAAAAAAAAGCCTACGAAGTACTCCTACTCTCCCTATTTGGCACACAAAGGCCATCTGGAGGAAAACAAGTTTATTTTATAACAACTGGGGCTATGTAGTTACAAGTGGAAAAGACAAATTCTTGAAGAGAGCTCTGGGAGGAAACCTAGACTACCTTTAGAAGAAAAACAGGCCGCCCATCACTCCAGCCTTCAAACCCCTTTCCTCCTCGGAGCATCACAGCAGCTCACGGACCAGGGGTCCCTGTGCTCCACCCCACTGTGAGAAGTTAAGTGCTATCCATCGTGTTTCTGTTCTTACCTTAAATAAGTATGATGGCAATGGCTCTTCCTCCTCCTCTTTCACTTTGGCCAGGATCTCCTGCCACTCACCTTCATTCTTTAGATGCTGAATGGCTTTAGTAAAACAAGACAGGATGTTTTAAATGAGGAGAACTTACACACTTTATAACTTCTGAAAGCACTTGGGTAAACAAAAAGTCACTTTCCCCGGGGAAAAGAAAGGACTCCAGCCCACTTATACCATCTTCATTCAAAGAACCTGCATCTTAACTTCAGTACTTTGGAGGCACCGGGTGGCTCAGTCGGTTGAACGTCCGACTTCGGCTCAGGTCATGATCTCACGGTTCGTGGGTTCGAGCCCTGTGTTGGGCTCTGTGCTAACAGCTAGCTCAGAGCCTGAAGCCTGCTTCAGATTCTGCGTCTCCCTCTCTCTCTGACCCTCTCCTGTTCATGCTGTCTCTCTCTCAGAAATAAATAAAACATTTTAAAAAAACAAAACAAAAAAACCCCACTGAGAATTAACTTCAGTACTTTGTCTCCTCTATTCAGACCTGAGTAGCAAGTTTGGTGAAAATACCTACAGGGAGATTATAAGGATTGCTGTAGGCCAGAAAATAACAGAACATCCAAACTTGCTTAACAGTTAAGTCCCGTTCTGATCTCACTGTTATTTCTTTTAATCACTTTAACTCACTTTGAACCAAGACCTATCCTACTCTTATACCTACCTAAATGCTACCTAGAGAATTTTTCTTCAATTTTGGTAAGGGGTCAGTATGAGCTGGGGCAGGAGTCCATGAGTACATCAATATGTGTGGCAAATTACTAAGTTAATAAACTGAGAAAAACTATAGGTACTTAACTGCGTATACATTTTTTACAATCTCTCCACTGCACAAAGGCTGTCATAATATGTAGAATAATGCATTTTTCAGTCTTATCAACATTAATAAAAACATACTATAGCCATAATGCAACAGTTAAAGGAAAAATGTTCTATTACTCTTCACCTAATGGGGGCTGAAGCTCATATCCCTGCTGAGCAGCCCAACCAACGTGATGAAGAAATGGATCCAAGTAATACAACCAATAGTCAAAACTGTCAGAACTTTCCAGTCCTTCATAGCGCAGCTTCAGCCTTCCTCCGATGTTCTCTACTACAGTAACGATCCAAGTGCTCAACGAGTCCCGGAAAGCTTGACACTCTAGCCTGGAGCCTGGGGCAATGAGATCTAAAGGGTTCCTCCCATTACGGAGCTGTAGGTACAGACAAGAAGTTAACACAGTATTTTTAAAAGTCAAGTTTTAAATGATCTCAAATGAGCCTTTATATTTTTATCCACTCAAAGCCATGTCACTGAATGGCATAATATCACACAAGTATCTACAGTATTGTTTCTAGATGGTATGAAAATGTTTATATTCCAGAAAATCTTACTTACAAGGCAGTGAGACTACTCTAACAGATTTCTAAGACTATGTTATACAGTTTCATCTAGTAAGAATTTTAAAAATATCACCATTACTCAGTCTGATTATAAAAGCAAATTATGACCACCATTAAACAAAAAATCAAACCAGACAAAAGTCAAAATTTCCCCCAATATCACCTCTAAGAAAGAACCACGATAAGCACCTTGTCACCCACTCGGACACTGGGTTTTCAACACACAAGTCAATATCTACCTGTGTCTGTCTCGCTGTCTTGTATTTTCTGAACAATGGGAGCGCTGTATACGCTTTTTCAATTTGTGTTTGTTACTGAGTACACCACAGCTATCTTCCTATTATAATACATATAAAGTCCTCTTCATTATTTTATACCGTTTTATTGATATTCTGTGGTATAAGTGGGCAGTAATTTATCTACTTATCTACTGATGGCATTTCAATTGTTTCTGACTTTTTACTCATTTCACAACAATGTTCCTATGAACACAGTGTTTTGATTATGCTGCTGGAAAGAAAAAGTATAATTATTACTCTAGAAATATATTAAAAGCTACAATAAAGAATAAAAAAGAATGCTGATTCCAATATCATCACTTAGGCACTTCTTAATATTCAAACTTCCTTTTTTTTTCCCTAATAAGAACTGCTCTATGACAGTGCTCACATACTCATTTGTGTGCAAAAGAACATACGAACAAATGGAGGAACACATTCACAGCTAAATATTAGGATGTCAGAATCATGGTCAATGTAGAGTTGGGTATCTATTAATTCATTCATGATTCTATACATTCATCAAAATTACTGTTTATTGGTATATGTGTCAGGCCCTGGCTAAGCATAGTAAAATGAGTCTGAGTATAAAATACGAAGATCAGCCGGAAACAGAGTATACACCAATCGAGTTTTGAAGGGGAATGTGAATGGATCACAGAATTAGACCTAAGAGTCAAAACTCTAAAACACTTAGGAGAAAACATAGCAGTAAATCTTTGTGACCTTGCATTAAACAAAGTCTTCTTAGATACGACACCAAAAGCATAAGCAACAGCAGCAAAACATAAACTGGACTACATCAAAATAAACTTTTGTGCTACAAACAATATCACCAAGAAAGTGAAAAGGCAATCCACAAAATATCTGGAAATCATATATCTGATCTGGATTTGTTATCAGATATAAGGAACTCTTACAATTCTATAATAAAAAAATCCAATTTAAAAACGGGCAAAGACATTTCGTCTAAAAAGATATACAAACGGCAAATGGCACAGAGAAAGATGCTCAACATCATTAGTCATTAGGAAAATACGAATCCAAAATTGGATACTGCTTCATACTCTCTAGCATAGCTATAACCAAAAGAGATTAACAAGTGTTGGCAAAGATGTAAAGAAACTGGAACATCCATACACTGCATTTCACATATGCCACAAAGCATGTAACTGCTATGACAGAAAGCAACAAACTATAACTTAGAAATGTCACAACCAATAAACTGATTTCACAGAAACAAGAAATCTGTATTATATTCACTAACAAGCTCAGAAGCTACCCTAATTTAAAAGGACTGCTGAAAGCAGATAGGTGGTAAGGATATTATAGGTCCAGGGTCTTCTGAGTGAAAGAAAAGGGGTCTCAAGTCAGCAGAGGTAGGAAACAAATTCCTGAAGTAGAATCAATACCTGCTCAGTTACAGAGAGCCCCAAAAGGCCACATTTTCTGACTTCATGAAAGATTCTGGAAAACTAGATTTTTACGTGTTAGCAACTAATTCAGAACATTTTAGGTGCTAAGTAAGGCGCCAGTTGGCAACTTCTGAGGATAAGTTTATACCCAAGAATACCTATCATCTGTGCCTGTAGTAATATTGCTTATTGCTTTAGAGTGCTAAACGAGCAACCAATTTTAAGACTCCTTGGACAAGAAACATCACTGAAGAGGAGAATGGTTTTGCACACTGGCTCTGCAAGCGGTAATACTCACGCCCTCTAGCAGGGGAACGGGAGGACTGCACGCTCCTATGAGGGTCTGCCGCAGAAACTCATCCCAATCAGACACCTTGTCTCTGATGCCTATAAGAGGGAATAAATGGGTGATTACTCATAGTGTCATCTGAAGAACACAGAGAAACAAAAACTAACACACAGACGTTAAACCATTGAAAGTGGTTTAGAGGTAATTTGTACTTTTAATATCTGAGTCCAACGTATTACTTCTTTCAGAGCTTAAAAAAATCCCCCACTAGATAGAGCTACTTCCTAATTAGTTTAATAAGAGGCATACATAAAACAAAAGAGAATACAGGTAACAGCGGCCTATTTTTATCCAAAAGGTAACTACTTCCTTTTTTTAATTTATTTTGAGAGAGAGTGCGCACATGTGAGAGACAGCAAGAGAGGGGCAAAGAGAGAGGGAGAGAGAGAATCCCAAGCAGCCTCTGCACTCTCAGCAGAGCCCATGCAGGGCTTGATCTCACCAACTGTGAGATCATGACCTGAGCCAAAATCCAGAGTCAGACACTTAACTGACTGAGCCACCCAGGTGCCCCACTACTTTTTTATGATGGGAATTCTCAAATATATATAAAAGTAGAGAAAAGAGTATAATGAATCTCCATGTACCTTAGCTTCAACAATTGTCACGTCATGGTCAATCTTTCCATCCAGACCAGGAGTTGTTAGCTAACAGCTACCTTTGGGCTAACTCTGGCCTACTGTCTATTTTTATAAATAAAGTTTAACTGAAACACATCCATGTCCATTTGTTTACATATCATCTGTGGTTGCTTTCACACCACAAAGGTAGATCCCTGTTACAGGGATTTCATGGCCTGTAAAGCCTAAAATATTTACCGTTTGGTCAGATATTCTGCCAATCCCTGGTCTATACCTTCACACCATCCACCCAACCCAACCACAGATTATTTAGAATCCAATTCCTGATATATTTGTATCATATAATATCATATAATTTCATCCAATATAATCTCAGTGCTTTTTCTTTTTTTGAGAGAGAGAGAGAGAGAGAGCACAAGCTGGGGAGATGGGCAGAGGGAGAAAGAGAGAAAGAAAATCTTAAACAGGCCCCACACTCAGCCCAGAGCCTGACACAGGGATCCATCCCATGATCCTAGGATCATGATCTGAGCTAAAATCAAGAGTCAGATAGATGCTCAGGGTGCTTGGGTAGCTCATTCAGATAAATGTCCAACTCCTGATGTCAGTTCAGATCACGATTTTGCGGTAGTGGGATCAAACCCCATGTTGGCTCTGCGCTGGGTGTGGAGCCTGCTTGGGATTCTCTGTCTCCGCCTCTTCCCTGCTCTCTCTCACATGCACACACGCTCTCTCTCTCAAAATAAATAAACTTAAAAAGGGTCGGAAGCTCAGCGGGGCCGCCCAAGCACTCCTCAGTATGTATTTCTAAAAAAAAATAATAATAACTTTTTATATAAGCACAATATCACACTATTAAAAATTAACAATAATTCTTTAATATCAAATATCTAGTCCATGTTTAAATACCCCCAAATGTCTCATAAATCGTTTCTTCCAATTTGTTTGGTCAAATCCATATCCAAATGAGACGCATATACTGCAAATGGTTGATTTATTGCTTAAGTCTCTTTTAATGTATATGTTCGTTCTCCCCCTTCTCTCTTTTTCTAGCAGCGTATTTATTGAAAAAGAGCCTTTAGTCTGTTTAGTGTTTTTCTGAGTCTGCTTTTACTGGTAGCCTCCCTGTGGGTGGTAGCTGGTTGTTCCACTGACCTCTGTATTCCATATAAATCAGTGTTTACAGCTACAGCCAAAATTCAGATCTGACTCTTTTGAGGGGGAGTCAAGAACTGTTCATAAGTGGAGTGGTAATCTTCCATCACTTCCATCAAGAAGCGGATTCAGTCTGGCTGTCTCTCCTTTTGTGGTGTTAGCATCTTTTAATGGTCACTACACGGGGGCACCTGGGTGGCTCAGTCAGTTAAGTGTCCAACTTCGGCTCAGGTCATAATCTCATGGTTCAGCGTTTCGAGCCCTGCGTTGGGCTCAGAGCCTGGAGCCTGTTTCAGATTCTGTGTCTCCCTCTCTCTCTCTGACCCTCCCCTGCTCACGCTGTCTTTCTCTCAGAAATAAATAAAAAATTAAAAAAAAATTTTTTTTAATGGTCACTACACAGATACACTGATTCATCAGGGGCTAAAAATGGTGATTTTCCCATCATCTCTTTCATGTATACTAACCAAAAAGTATTCTATAAAGAAAAATTTCTTTTCTTTAACTACTTCATTACCTTGAGTTATAGTTCACAGGAAAAAAAGCAGGATACATGTTTGATTCTCTTTACCTTTCCCTGTATTTTCCAGCTTTCAAAATCATCAGCGGCTTCCCTAGCATCCTCCAAAGGTGATCAAGGAGAGTTCTGTTTAAAAGCCTCACTAGAAAATTATAGACTAAAGTACATACGATATGTTTCAGGTCATCACAGCTATTGTCCTGATGCTCACACTGTCCTGTCTTTAACCAGAGGCAGTCTCTTTTGAGAAGTAAATAGTCACTGACATCTTCCTTACTTTCAGTATAAACGGTGTCCCAGGCTCAGCTTGTACCTTTCCTGCCCCAGTACAAGAACTGGCTCCTTCTCCAAGGAGTTTGAATTTGTCTGGGTGAAAGTGGTATCTGGAGTTCACAATTAGGGTGCTGAGAATGCTTGTGTTCTAAAAATATTCTTTATACTAAGCTTGTGTTTCTAGTTTTTTTCAGTATCTAGAACTAAGAAAGATCTTTTTCTAAAGACATATATCACTGTAGGAGTCCATATGGACACTTCCAATACAAATTCATGAAGACATTGTTTTTACTTAACTTCATATATCTAAGCTCTGTTTCCTTTCTCTCCTGCTGAAACCCCTAGTTCTTTTTTTTTTTTTTTTTAAATGTTTATTTATTTCTAGAGAGAGAGAGAGAGACAGCGTGAGCAGGGGAGGGTCAGAGAGAGAGGGAGTCACAGACTGAAACAGCTCCAGGCTCTCAGCTGGCAGTCAGCACAGAGCCCGACGCGGGGCTCGAACCCACGAACCGCGAGATCATGACCTGAGCGAAAGTCGGACGCTTAACCGACTAAGCCACCCGGGTGCCCCAGAAACCCCTAGTTCTTAGTTATACATTTCATTATGACTTTATCCCATAATACACAAATATTTCAAAATAATATCAACTTTGCAATCAACAATGATTACTAAAAGTAGCTTACTTTCGTTGTTGTTACGCTATATCCCTATTAGGAATGTACCTTTAATGTTTTTTTTTGTTGTTTTTTATTTCTAGGAGAGAGAGAGACAGCGTGAGCAGGGGAGGGTCAGAGAGAGAGGGAGTCACAGACGGAAACAGGCTCCTGGCTCCTGGCTCTGAGCTGGCAGTCAGCATAGAGCCCGACACGGGGCTCGAACCCACGAACCGCGAGATCATGACCTGAGCGAAAGTCGGACGCTTAACCGACTAAGCCACCCAGGCGCCCCAAGAATGTACCTTTAAATTACTATATTTGAAAGTCAATGAAATAGTTCTCTGAGAGGTCACTTCTTGACCTGTATACATAGTTACATTTCTCTGCCTTTTTTTTTTTTTTTTAGAAATTTCTTTAGGGGCGCCTGGGTGGCTTAGTCGGTTGAGCGTCCGACTTTCCCTTGGGTCATGATCTCGCGGTTCGTGGGTTCGAGCCCTGCGTCGGGCTCTGTGCTGACTGCCAGCTCAGAGCCTGGAGCCTGTTTCAGAGTCTGTGATTCCGTCTCTCTCTGACCCTCCCCTGCTCATGCTGTCTCTATCTCTCTCCTAGAAAAAAAAAAAAAAAAAAAAAAAAAAAATAGTGAACTCAATTAAAAAAAAAAAAAAATCCTGGAGAACACTCCCCACCTGTAGGTAGATGGTCCCCGTTTCTTTTTGCCATGCACTGCAGCTTTTAGCATGTAGAGTATCCTTTTGTGTCTTAGAATGCTTTCTAATCTGAATTCTACCTTTGTGAAATACACTCCTACTTTCTTTTCTATTTGATTTGGTTTTATATATCTTTGTCCATCCTTGTATTTTAAACCCTTCAGAATATCTCCAGTTATATATGTCTCCTAAAAACAGCACAAAAGTTGGGGCGCCTGGGTGGCTTAGTCGGTTAAGCGTCCGACTTTCGCTTAGGTCATGATCTCACGGTTCGTGGGTTCGAGCCCCACGTCGGGCTCTGTGCTGACTGCCAGCTCGGAGCCTGTTTCAGTCTGTGACTCCCTCTCTCT
>JAESUZ010000595.1:0-12259 GCA_017311185.1 Proteles cristata cristata | reverse complement strand
CTGTTTGTTTTTAAGTGTTTATTTATCTTAAGATAGGAGGAAGAGGCAAGAGAGGGAGAGAGAGAATCCCAAGCAGCCTCTGCGCTGTCAGCACTGAGCCTGATGTGGGGCTCAAACTCATGAACTTGAGGTCATGACCTGAGCCAAAATCAAGTCAGACACTCAACCAACTGAGCCACCCAGGCACCTCTGAAAGGGTGTTTTTTTAGGATGTTAGAATGTCAGGGGCTTTTCTTATTTAGTAAGAACAAGGTCCCAAAAACGTAGAGGCAGGGGTCCTTAAACACTGTAGGTCATAGAGCTCTTAAGGATTCTGATGAATACCATGTACCCTTTTCCCAGAAAATACAGGTAGACACATGCACACTTTTTCAAAGATGATTTCAAATGTTCTCAAGCTCATCCATGAACCTCAAGTTAAGAACTCACAACACATCCTCTCAATATATGCAGAAAAGACATTTAACAAGTACAGCATCCTTTTTTGATAAAAGCTCTCAAGAAAGTAAGGATAGAAGAATCATGGGGCGCTTGGGTGGCTCAGTCAGTTAAGCGTCCGACTTTGGCTCAGGTAATGATCTCATGGTTCATGGGTTCAAGACCCATGTCAGGCTCTGTGCTGACAGCTAGCTCAGAGCCTGGAGCCCGTCTTTGGATTCTGTGTCTCCCTCTCTCTCTCTCTGACCCTCCCCTGCTCACGCTGTCTCTATCTCTCTCTCAGAAGTAAATAAAGCATTCAAAGAAATTAATTAAATTAAATTAAAAAAAAAAAGAAGGATAATACCTCAAGATCATAAAGGCCATATATAAAAGACTCACAGTTTAATATCACCTTCAACAGGGAAAAACTGAGAGCTTTCCTCCAAAGTCAGGAACACAAGTATGTCCACTCTTACCACTGTTATTCAACATAGTGTTAGAAGTCCTAGCATCAGCAATCAGACAACACAAAGAAAGAAAAGGCATCAAAACTGGCAAGGAGGAAGTCAAATTTTCACTCTTCACAGACATGATACTCTATGAGGAAAACCCAAGACTCCATGAAAAATCTGCTAGAACTGATTCACGAATTCATCAAGGTTACAGGATATAAAATCAATGTACAGAAATCAGTTGCATTTCTATACACCAATAATGAAGCAGCAGAAAAAGAAATCAAGGAATCGATCCCATATATAATTGCACCAAATCCCATACAACACCTAGGAATAAACCTAACTAAAGAGGTGAAAATCTATACACTGATAACTATAGAAAGCTAATGAAAGAAATTGAAGAAGACACCAAAAGAATGGGAAAACATTCCATGCTCATGGATTGAAAGAACAAATATTGTTAAAATATTGATACTACCCAAAGCAATCTACACATTCAATGAATCCATACCAAAATAATACCAGCATTCTTCCCAGAGGTAGAACAAACAATCCTGAACTGTGTATGGAACCAGAAAAGACCCCAAATAACCAAAGCAATCTTGCAAAACAGAACCAATGCTGGGGGCATCACAATCCCGGACTTGAAGCTGTACCACAAAGCTGTAATCATCAGGACAGTATGGTACTGACACAAAAGCAGATGCTCAGATCAATGGAACAGAATAGAGAACCGAGAAATGGACCCATAAACGTATGGCCAACTAATCTCTGACAAAGCAGGAAAGAATATCCAATGGAACAAAGACAGTCTCTTCAGGAAATGGTGCTGAGAAAACTGGATAGTGACGTGCAGAAAAATGAACCCAGACCACTTTCTTACACCATACAAAAATAAACTCAAGATGAATGAAATATCTAAATGTAAGAGAGGAAGCCATCAAAAGCCTATGGTAGAAAGCAGGCAAAAACCTCTCTGACCTCAGCAAGTTCTTACTCAACGCATCTCCAGAGGCAAGGGAAACAAAAGCAGAAACGAGCTGTTGGAACCTCATCAAGATAAAAACTTCTGCACAGTGAAGGAAACGATCAGCAAAACTAAAAGGCAACTGACAGGATGGGGGAAGGTGTTTGCAAATGACATATCAGATAAAGGGTTAGTACCCCAAATCTATAAAGACCTTATCAAACTCACCACCCAAAAAACAAATAATCCAGTGAAGAAAAGGGCAAAAGACATGAATAGACACTTCTCCAAAGAAGACATCCAGATGGCCACCCGACACATGAAAAGATGCTCAACGTCACTCATCATCAGGGAAATACAAATCAAAACCACAAAGAGATAGCACCTCACACCTGTCGGAATGGCTAACATTAACAACTCAGGCAACAACAGATGTTGGCGAGGATGTGGAGAAAGAGCGTCTCTTTTGCACTGCTGGTGGGAATGCGAACCGGTGGAAAACAGTATGGGGGTTCCTCAAAAAATTAAAAATAGAACTGCTCTATGATCCAGCAATTGCACTACTAGGTATTTATCCAAAGGATACAGGTGTGCTGTTTCAAAGGGGCACATGCACCCCAATGTCTATAACAGCATTATCAACAATGGCCAAAGTATGGAAAGAGCCCAAATGTCCACCGACTGATGAATACGTAAAGAAGATCTGGTATACATATGCAATGGAGTATTACTCAGCGATCAAAAAGGATGCTGTCTTGCCATTTGCAACAACGTGGATGGAACTAGAGGGTATTACGCTAAGCAAAATAAGTCAGTCAGAGGAAGACAAATATCGTATGACTTCACTCATATGAGGACCTTGAGGAACAAAACAGATGAGCATAAGGGAAGAGAAGTGAAAATAATATCAAAACAGAGAGGGAGACAATCTATGAGGCTCTTAAGTACAGAGAACAAACAGAGGGTTGCTGAAAGGGTTGTCAGGGGAAGGATGGACTAAACGCGTAAGGGGTATTAAGGAATCTACTCCTGAAATCACTGTTGCACTATATGCTAATTAACGTGGATATAAATTAAAAAATAATTAAAATTTTTAAATTAGAAATAAAAACTTAGCTACAAAAGTGAGTATTTAAAACGAGAATAAAAATTTAAAGATGACAGATAACACATTAACATGTGTCCAAAGGTAACATATATTTATTAATACTATCATTAATCATTGATCTACCTTTCTATTTTACCCTGCATCTTCTTCTGCTTTTGGCTTACCTGTTCATAGGACAGTGATTTAATGAGATATTTTTTCATCAAGAGAACAGAATGAAAGTTCCCATAACATGGTTGGCTGAAAATGGTTTTTATTGTGTGTTACTTTTATTGATAACTCAGACAAATTCCTTCCTGTACATCTGTAACTTTCTAGGAAGTTGCTTCCCAAGTGTGCTTCTTTCCTGATGGCAAGCTCTAGAAGAATTCCAGCCCTTTATCTACTTCTGTGGTCTCACCTCTCTGCCCCCACCTTCCCACTGCTGTTTTAGGGCAGTTCCTCTCTGCAACAGGTGGTCCCCAATTAGAGAGCTGAAGTCTCTTTCAGATGCCTCTTTTAGGGGTCACATTAAGGTCTGGATGCTTTTGAGTGTACCAGGAGGAGATGGCTCTGGGAGCTGGCTGGTCTCCAGTCCCTCCCAGAGGGGCCTTACACCATCATCAGGGCATATAGGGTGGCCCTTCCACTACCCTCCCAGACTGGGGCGGCTCCAAGCAAGGGAGCCTGGGCAGGGCTGTTTCTTCCCCAGAAACCTCAGCTTCCTTCATTCCCAAATCAAACCTGATTCACTTCAGGTTTAAATTAGAAGTTCTCAAACAACTTGGCCTTAGGAAACCTTTTTAATCTTAAAAACTATTGAAGACCCTAAGAGCTTTTATTTATTAGCCTTTGCTATATTGGGAATTAAACTTAAAATTTTTAATAAGTGGTTATTTATTGATTTGCCCAAAAATAGCAATAATAAACCTATTACATGTGAACATAAATAACATATTTTTATGGAAGATAACTATTAGCCAAATAAAACAATTACAAGAGAGACATTGCTTTACATTTTTTGCAAATATCTTCAATGGTTGACTTACTAGAAGAGAACTGGATTCTATTTTCTCTGCTCTATCTATTGAGATCTGTGTTTTCGGTGAAATATATTAAGAAAATATAGAAGGAGGAAGTACTTTAAAGCTCTTTTCAGATACTTGTGGAGGTTCTTTTAAACTTCACCAAAGCTCTGCCTTGGTAGTTTCTCAAAGATGAGTTACAATGTTGACTGTGAATCCTTTGGCCGGTGTTGTATGTTGAAATATCTTTCACCATCATTTTGCAGTATCACCATTAGTCATTTGGAAAATATGAGCTGACAGAGTTATGTAGATCTTATGAATATTGCCCTAATGCAGTATATAATATCAAAATCACGTTTGTTAATATCACCACACTCTCATCATGGGAAGCTAATGAGCTCACAGTAGCAGATGCGAGTTTTCCAAAATTCCAATTCTCATTTGAGAGCTTGAGCTTTATCTCTGGTAACAAGTTCTGTCAGTTAGTTTTCTTGAAGTGACAAGTCAACTTTGTTCTGTTTTTTTAAGAAAATGTCTGCCAGATATCCAATATCTGAGTAACTGTGGTCTGTCAGGGGTTCCGTCAAGGAGACATGATGTCCCATGAAAAGAGTAGCTATTTCAGCTCACAAAGACCACAGTAACAGTTTTCTTCCTTGAGCTGACCATCATTCTTTTGTATACAGGAGAAGTGCTTTCTGTGGATGTGTGCTTCCCACCTTGTCATGCAGAACGTTCACAAGATGCGTACTGAGGGCCAAGGTTTAACAAAATTGATCAGTTCTGTTGCATCTTTTTAAAGAAATGTTTATTTATATTTGAGAGAGTGTGTGTGCAGGGAAAGGGCAGAGAGAGAGGGAGATAGTGAATCCGAAGCAGGCTCCAGCCTCTGAGCTGTCAGCACGGAGCTGACACAGGGCTCGAACCCATGGACCATGAGATCATGACCTGGGCCAAAGTTGGATGTTTAACCAATTGAGCCGCCCAGGCACACAGTCTTATTGTGTCTTTAAGGATAATTTGAAGTGAAACCAGCTTTGTTTTTCTTTACCATGAGTGTGTGGTAGCAAAGAATACAAAAACTTCTCAGTACAGTTTAGCGCCACTACCTTGATTCATGCTAAGGCACTAACAGATCTACTACCAAGCTTTTGAACCAGTAGATCACATTTTAACCCGCAAAAAGGCCAAGCAATGTCTTAATTTTAGTATGAAAATAGTTTTGACCTCATGGACCCTGATAAGCCTTTTATGGTCCCCCCTAGGGTTCCATAGAACATACTTTGAGAACTGCTGGTTTAGGTGTGAGTCATTCTCAGTGAATCACATTGTAGGTTGGCTGGGAAGAATGGAGGACAGGGAAAGGAGAGTTGTACATCAAATTCTCCTTGGAATCACTGACCTAACCTAATACTCTCACTAAAAATGAAGAAATGGAGGCACAGGGTAATTTGTTTCAAGTCATCCAGCTCAACTGTGGTAGGACCAGGATTCATTTCCAGATCTTCTGACTCACAGGCAGTGGATATATAAGCTTCTCTCAAGTTAGGTTTCTCACACTTTGTAAACCTCTTTTAATGACCTATCTGGCTCATATTGTATGCCAGGTATTAAAGATAGGAAATCAAATGACATTTTCCTGCTCTTTGGGGCCCACAGTCTCAGAAGCCTGCAGACAGGCAAATCAAAGGTTACAGTGCAGCCAGTGTTGAGATAGGTAAATAGTGGAGATTCAAGGGCTCAGAGGAGAGATGCTGGAATCTGACTGCAGCTCCTGATGACCCGAGTTGGTGATTCTGAGGCTGAGTTGGGAAGGAGGAACAAATGCTGGCCAGATAAGAGGGAGTGAGGACCTTCCAGTTGGGGGAGAGACCATGGGAAGGGTCTGGCATGGCGGGTGACAGAAACTTTGAGCATCTTGAGGAATGAGTAGGGGTGGGGGAGTGGCTGGAGGTGAGAGGTGGAGTGCAGGGGTTGGTTCTGGAGAACTGTGTGTGTCAACCCAATGAGTCTGGACTTTTGTCACGAAAGCTTTTGTGACATTCTAGCTTGGCTAGAATGACAAGCTGGGGCTTCTTCTAAATCCCAGGTGGTCATGATACCAGGACAGGCTGTCCAACTCCTAAGGGCTCCTCTTTCCCAACTACACCTCGAGTCACATGCTTACACAAGTTTGTTACATGGATTCTCTACCTACCAGAAAGAGGCTCTTGAAGGAGCCATTTCCCATGGCTTAGAATCGGTCCCATTTTCTTGGCCTGAAACTTGCTACAACGTGCTATTTATTTTTCCTGCAGGCTTTATGGCTCACTCTGGACTCTTAGAAACCATTACAACAGTTGTGAACAATGTAAGATCTATAATTTGTAATATGTGGCCTTGCCAGACTGAATCCTAGAAAGTGTTTCTGAGTGGTGATTTTTAAGGCTTGGAGAGCCATCTGAGATGAGCGATTAAATAAACATAAACATGGGTTTCCAGGCACCACCTCCAAGGCCCAGGAATCTGTATGTTTATTTTGATCCCCAAGTTTTTCTGGAGTAGACAGCCTGGCTCTGGTTTTCTGCCCAGTTATTCCGGGTATCACTAGTTAAAACTAACTAAAGAGGCACATACATTTATTTATTTTTAACATTTTATTTATTTTTGAGAGACAGAGAGAGAGTGAGAGAGCATGTGAGTGGGGAGGGGCAGAGAGAGGAGACACAGAATCCAAAGCAGGCTCCAGTCTCCAAGCTGTCAGCACAGAGCCCGATGCAGGGCTCAAACTCATGAACTGTGAGATCATGACCCGAGAGAAGTTGGATGCTCAACCAACTGAGCCAGTCAGGTGCCCCACGTGCATTTAATACCCCACTATTCCAGTTAAAGACTGATTTGTCAGATCTCCTGAATATGTGTATCTGTGGCCACCTCTGTGGTTGGCATTTTTCACTTTACATGAAATGTGCTCCTCTTTGTGTGAGTTTGAAATGGTAACTTACTTCATTTCCCACACTGCTTCTCCAACTCTCAGTCTTTTACAAATGTTTTCCAATGGCCATTTTTCTCTCCTTCTTATCAGAGGTCTTGCCATCCCATTGGAAAGTTACCAATTGGTTTATTTACTTATTTTTATTCTTGGTGAACATATTGTTTCACTATAGCAGTTTGAACGACTATGTACAAAGTGTACACTGACTCTGAGGGAAGTGTGATATATAAGATCATGAAGATCAATAAACAAGGCTGACAATTCCTGTGTAATCCTAACAGCCTGGGCATGTCTGGCATCCCAAAAACGTGCAACATATATACAAGCCAAATAAATATTTGACACTAACACATTATCAGTTCAGCCTATAGGGAAGAAGAGGCTTCCAGATTCAGACAGGGGTGGATGGGTGGTCTCACCAGAAGCCTGGGAGATGACCCAGAGTTTATTATATTTCCAAGGATCTTGGATATGACATAATCCCTTGGGGGGCCTTCTGAATAAATTTTGATAACACGTCAAGTTTTAATTTGCTCATAGTGTTTCTATTTTACTCATAGGCATGGAAGCAGGGTCCAAGGTTTCACAAAGGCCCACAGGCCCTGGGCAAGTAGATGGAGAGTGATGACAACATGGCAGAGAGCCTCCCACCAAAGAGAGTAATGGTGGTTAGTGGCATCCTTTGTTTGCCCTGGGCCTCACATCTAGCTTCTCTGAACAGTTCCATCTGATGATGCTTAGAAAGCACTGTACAGACATGGACCGAAATAGGAATCTTAGAAGGGGGGAGAAACCCGGAGAGGTTCTCGTTCATGATGGTCAAGTGCCCCATAGGGTTCTTTGAGAAGCTCTAGGAAATATGTGAAGGGTTAGGAGGGGAACATGGATTGAAACTAAAGGTTTGGGTGCCTGAATGGCTCAGTCACTTAAGTATCCAACTTCAGCTCAGGTTGTGATCTCACAGTTTGTGAGTTCAAGCCCCACATTGGGTTCTCTGCTGTTAGCACAGAGCCCACCTCAGGTCCTACATCTCCTTCTCTCTCTGCCTCTCCCCCACTCTCTTTCTGTCTCTCTCTCTCAAAATAAATAAACATTAAAAAAACTTTTTAAAGATTTTTTAAAAAGGTTAAGGAATGCTGATCTTACCAATCACCTCCTTTACTTTCCCAGTAAGGATATCGAGGTGCAAAAAGAGAAAGTCATCTTCTGTCAGAGCTCATTTGTATAGGGGATAGATTTGGAACCAGAGTTTCCTGACCCATGGCTAGGATATCCGTGACACAGGATGCCATCTCTGTGCCCTCATTTTGTCACTGAAGCTCCTCCTTGCATCTGTGTTGTACTTATTCTCTCCTTTCACTCCAGCTACCCTTTTTGAGAGAGAGAGAGAGAGAGAGAGAGGGAGAGAGAGAGGGAGAGAGAGCATGAGCAGGGGAGGGTCAGAGAGAGAGAGGGAGACACAGAATCTGAAGCAGGGTCCAGGCTCAGCTGTCAGCACAGAGCCCGATGCGGGGCTCGAACCCATGAACCGTGAGATCATGACCTGAGCCAAAGTCGATGCTTAACTGACTGAGCCACCCAGGTGGCCCCCAGCTAACCTCTTTTATAATCATCAATACTCCTGCCAGAAATGCGGGACAGGTATAGTGAGGAAGATGAAGTCCAGGAAGATAAAGGAGTGTCTAGTCAGGGAGGAGAAAAAAAGCTTTAGGAATGAATAAAGATCTTCAAGTATTAGAGGGCTGGTATTCAGAGGTGGGATCAGTGCCATCGGCATGTCCCCAGGAGGCAGATCCAAGACCAGTGAGGGGAGCTGCCGTGGCAAGTTCCTGGGGCTGCGTGGGCTTCAGAGCTCAGAACCCAAATCCCTCACAGCTAGGGGATGCTGGCAAGAGAACCTCCCTGAGCTTCAGTTTCCTGAACAGTAAAAGGGATGATCAGAAATAATCTGTCATCTCCATGGCCAAAAGCAGATGCCCAACAAATAGAAGGTATTACCAATGTCTAGAAGTAGGCTTTGGTTCAACATAAGAAAAGACTTTCTATCCAAGAGAGCAGTCTGTAAATGGAATGTGCTGCCTTGCAGAAGAGTGAGCTTCCTGGCACTGGAGGCCTTTAGGAAGAAACTAGAAGGCTAGCGGTCAGAGGCACTATAGGATGGGAGAAGTGGACAACTAGACAATTTCACACTTCTTCTGATTCCAAGATTCTGTGATGTGTTCTGGGATAAGCTCAAATGTCTTGTATTCTTCTTGGTCCTTCAAACATTCTCTCTGCTGCCTTGGAGGCTATTCGCTCTGTCCAGAATGCTCATCTTTGCCTATCCGTCCTTCAGTCTCTGTAAACCTCCCTTTCTCAGGGAATCATTCCCAAGCCCAGCCTCTGGAATTGGCTCAATATCTAACTCCAGTTTAATGGTTCACACAAGGAGCGAGCCAAGAGCATAACTCTTAGGTTAAGCCACTTTTAACCAGGTTTGGCTAACTGTGGTAAGACCGAAGTCGGTCAATAACTCCTAAAATATAGCTAACCATGTTGCAAAGCAGTGAGATTCTCAAGTAGCTGTTTTACTTGCTTTAGAGAATGAGGTTCTGTGACCACAGAGTTCCATGTTCATTAACACGTATTAGGTTCTTAACATTAGGTGCTAACCATAGTACCTCTTGTTGGGGGTTCAAAAATAAAAGTTAGTCACAATGCCCATGGTCAAGGAGCACAGTTTAGGGGAGTAAGACTAATAATATTGATATAAATTAGGGAAACACCTAGCCTACCATGGATACCTAAGAAAGGAGCTTTTGTCTGAAGCTGGGATCCAGAGAAGACTTCTTGGAGGAAAGAATATCTAAGTACTCTATTTTCTCCTGTTCCTTATGATCAAGAGTGCTATTGTTATATTATATCTCATTGGCTTACTGAGTATATCCTTGAGGCAAAGCTCCAATTTCTGGGTTTTCATTGCTTCATGGTTTATCTTTCAGAACTTCTGCAGAAGTACAGGATGCCTTCATGACTTACACAGTGTATGATGACATCATCACCATTAAGCTCATCCAAGAGGCCTGCAAGGTTCTTGGTAAGTCTGAAGAGGGCTTTGTTTTGGTTTCTTAAGGCTGCGATAACAAAGTGCAATCAATTCTCATCATCCACAGTAGTTCTGTTCTATCTATCACGGCAAAAGTTCTGCGGTACTGATTGGGGGGTTACAGATACATTTTAGTGAGTGAGTCAATTTGCAAATATGGGATCTGCAAAGAATGAGGATCGACTATACCACAAATTGGACAGTCTAAAACAACAGGAAATTGGGGCGCCTGGGTGGCTTAGTTGGTTAAGCGTCCGACTTTCGCTTAGGTCATGATCTCGCAGTTCGTGGGTTCGAGCCCCGTGTCGGGCTCTGTGCTGACTGCCAGCTCGGAGCCTGGAGCCTATTTCAGAGTCTGTACCTCCCTCTCTCTGTGACCCTCCCCTGCTCACGCTGTCTCTCTCTCTCTCTCTCCTAGAAATAAATAAAAATATTAAAAAAATATAAAACAACAGGAATTTATTCTTCATAGTTCAGGGGACTGGAAGCCTGAAATCAAGGTGTCAGCAAGGCCACGCTCCCTCTGAAGTCTCTAGGGAAGGATCCTTCCTCTTCCGGGTTCTGGTGACCCCAGGTGCTCCTTGGGAGAGCATAACTCCACTCTCTACTTCCATCCTCACGTGGCCATTTTCTCCCTGTGACTATGTCTCTACATCTAAATTCTCTCTTTTCATAAGGACCCTGGTCGTATTGGATTTAGGGCCCACCCTAATCCAGGAATCCGTCCTTTCTGTTTGAATAGCCTCTTACAGACAAACATCATGAGTGTTACTCTGAGCTTTATCATCTATACACCGCTTTCATTTTGGCCTTGATGATGGCTTTGACAGAGGTAATAACTTTGAAATGGATTATCACGATTAGCCCGGGTATCAGGAGGAACAGCATTGAAAATCTTCTTATACAAACCACACATGTGTTTATCTAGAAATGTTTTTCTCATTGGTCTATGAGAATAATAATATCTACCCTTCAGACTTATTTTGAGGATTAAATGAGGTGAGATATGTGAAAATGTCTAATGTGGTCTCTGCCATAATAATAAGCTCTCAAAATATATTTGCTTCTCTCCTTCCTTCCGCCTTTCTTCCCTCTTGCTTTCTGCATTAATTTCCCATCTCTAAAGAAGGTTACATTTGGAGGTTCCAAGTAGACATGGACTTTGAGGAGACACTTCAACTCAGTGTACCCTCCTTTCCTTTACTCTCCCTTCTCGGCAGCATGGCGCACACAGTGAGCTGGGGCCTGGAGAGGAAGGCAGGGCCACCAGCCTCTGCTGCCCAGGCTCCAGGGGGCTTGCGCAGAAAGCAGAGAAAGTCCTCCGGCATCTTCAGGTTCTTTTACGACACCCCTCTTCTGGTCCCCATTGAACTTCCTTTGCCCATTCCTTCCGCCACGGTGGCTTTGGGTCATGCTGAGATGGTATCTAGGGACTATGGTTGGCACACACTGTGTCAACATCCTTGCCTGGTACCCAAGACCCTGGGGCAGAATTGTTGGAAGTGTGAGTGACTCTTGGGAGCTTCAGGCTGGTTCCTGTGCAGCCCATGGGGGTTGGGCAGCAGGGGCTGTGGCTTCCAGCTGTTTTTCATGGAGTCTCCGAGGGCCCAGCAAGTCAGCCTTCATGTCCTCAGGACCTCCTCCAAGGGGGCGTCACAGGGAAAGGCCACCCCCTAGCACACAATACCTAGTCCAGCAGATGTGCCTGAGAACACCCCAGGGCAGCTGGTTAACACTAAGCCCGCAGAGACAGGTGGCTTCTCCAGAGCGCAGATGTGTAACGTGCCTGTGTTGGGCGAGGCAATGAACTTCTTTCTCTTTCCTCTGAATATCAGAGGAATTCTCTGATTTAAAAAAATGTGCCAGCTTTAACCCCATGCACCTGGATCCAATAGGAAAGGTTTTCCCCTTGTTTTCACCCAGCAATTTGACAGCTGTGTCTCTTCTCATGTTACTGGTCATTTCCTGGATGCAGAAAACCTTTCAAGTATCTGCATCTGGAAGAAGCCCCAAGTCTCTGCAAAGCTGGCTGTGGGCAGGGGGGAAGCATTTGAGGGTGAGGGAGGTGAGTGTGCATGAGGAGCAGATCCTCTGTGTTAAGTGACTGTCCTCTGAGACCCCTGGCTCATCTGGCTATTCTGGTCTGTATTGGAGCCACAGGGCCAAGTAAGGGTCAACAAGGGCTGGTGGGATGATGACAGGTGGAGCTGGGAGGAATCCAGGCTACAACTGGTCATGAACTT
>JAESUZ010000594.1:0-25959 GCA_017311185.1 Proteles cristata cristata | reverse complement strand
ATCGAGGAGCTTTGTGCCATTGACCTATATGGACCTGATGCTTCTGTGGATAGGGCCAAGCTGGCTTGTGTCCTGTCGGCTTGTAAACAGCTTCATAGAGCTGGTTTCCTGCATGTGGTCTTACCATCTCAGGTAACCAGAGCCAGTTTGTTTTTACATTTCTCTTAGCTTTATTAATGGAAGTAGTCCATTTACTTATATATATACCTATATATATATACGCTTTAAACATCCTGGGGTGCCTGGGTGGCTTAGTCGGTTAAGCGTCCGACTTTCGCTTAGGTCATGATCTCGTGGTTCGTGGGTTCAAGCCCCGCATCGGGCTCTGTGCTGACTGCAAGCTCAGAGCCTGGAGCCTGTTTCAGATTCTGTGTCTCCCTCTCTCTCTGACCCTCCCCTGCTCACGCTGTCTCTCTCTCTCTCTCTCCTAGAAATAAATAAAACATTAAAAAAAACATTTAAACATCCTGTTTGTATGGGTATGCTGAAATGGGGATTACAGAATACTTGTTCCAGATGTGTTGACTCAGAATATAAATATACAAATTTATAAGTATAAAATGAAAATAAAGGACATTTATATTTACCGCAGCTTTGCTGACGAACTGTAGGGACTGCTATTGTGCCTTGTGGCTAGGCAATGTAAAGAAAAAATATAACATGGAAAGCAAAGTTGAGCGAAAAATTTCCTGACAATTGGAAGGTAGTTTTCAGTGCTAATGACTATGGATTTGTTTTAATTAATGAAAGGTATGAAATTGTTTCTATAAAATATCTTATTGCTGGATATTTCAGTATTGACTTTATTTTAGTCTGCAGATCAGTATCCTGTTGGCACAAAACTTCTTTCCCTGGTTTATAAAAGCATTGCACCTGGAGATGACCGACAGTGCCTTCCTTCACTAGACCCCAGTTGTAAGCGATTAGCCAGCGGACTTCTGGAGTTGGCCTTTGCTTTTGGAGTCCTGGTAGGAGCAGCAGCTGCATGCTATGCTATCCTCATGATAGTCATTTGCAATGTGTTTCTAAAAGCAGGAATTTAGTTGGAATTTAGTAAGTTCTTAGCTACACAAGTACTTTAATAGATTTGTATGATCTAACTTCCTTTCTAAAAGTTTTTTTTAAATAAAAGAAATAGGATAAGATTCTTCTTAAACTGCGGTTTTGTCTATCCCACTTTGTTTCTGAAAAGACGTTAGAAGGAGAGAACATTTGTGGATATAAAACCGTCTGTGTTAACACAGTGGCTTCCTCTTCTCCTGTCCTCATTAATCTTCAGGTGGCTGGTTTGGGAGCACCCTGGAGGATAATTCCAGAGGCTCTGCAGAAAGATACTTCAGTGGCTCTTTAACCATAGAGGGCTGGCCTCAAATAGTGTCTGCTGTAGCTGAGACCTGCTAACCGTCCTGTGTGTTCATTCCTTCCCATCTGTCCTCCCTACCTCCTGTAGCAGAAAGCCCTTCTTTGCCCCTTTGTTCATGTAATGTAAACAAATTACATATTTAGATTGTCTGAAAATACTCTTATCGTCCTCTCTCCTCAAAGCAACAACAAGATTTTCTGGAAATTTGGGGGAAACATAAGTCAGGGAAGATTTCTTTCCCACAATGAACCCTGGAAAGCACAGGTTCATTGAAATGTGTACAATTCAAACTTGAACGCAGGCCTTCAAATACCAGGTTCTCTTTAGAACTTACTGTGTGATTTTCCACTCTCACGGTTAGCAACTTTCCAGGAGTCTTTCTATCACAGGTAAGATACATACTCTTTTTTTTTTTTTTTTTTTACAAATAGTTTTTTGTCAAATTAGTTTCCACATAACACCCAGTGCTCATCCCCTCAAGTGCCCTCCTCCATGCCCACACCTCCTCCCCCCCACATCCACCAGTCCTCAGTTTTTGTCAGCATTCAAGAGTCTCTCATGGTTTGCCTCTCCCCCTTTTCCCCACCATTTCCGCCCTTCTTCTCCCCCTTGGTCCTCTGTTAAGCTCCTCCTAATCCTCCTATACGTGCACACATATGATATTTGTCTTTCTCTGCTGACTTATTTCGCTCAGCATAACACCCTCAAGGTCCATCCATGTTGCTACACATGGCCAGATTTCATTGTTTCTCTTTGCCATGTAGTATTCCATGGTATAGATAAACCACATCTTCTTGATCCATTCATCTGTTGATGGACACTTAGGCTCTTTCCAGGTTTTAGCTATTGTGGAGAGTGCTGAGGGGTCTAGCAATTTCTTATTAATCACATGGTAAAACTTTTAAAAACTGCAGTATTTCATTAACTATTAATAAAATTTCTAAATCTTAACTGAGTATCATGTTAACAACTGCAATGGTCACCCAACTCTTCTTCATTTCCTTTAAATAACACAGAAAAGCAAAAATGCAGTAGAATAAAAAAGATACTGGGATATTCTAAATTTACTTCCTCATTATCATTTGACAGATAACAAATAAGCAGTTTTTTCTTTCTTTCTGTAAATCTTTGTGAAATGTAGAGCCCATAATTTATCCTTTGTCACGCAAATGACCCATAATGGTTATTGAACATACTTATCTTTTTATTAGGAACATTTTATTTGGTATATTCATCTGAATAATGGAAAGGTTACATTTTCAATAAGTACACATCTCTAAACTACTGGTAAAAGCAAGACCCATGATTTATAAGACATAAAGATCACAATACCTGGCAATAGAGGAACGAATTTATAAAACAGTTCTATGGATTTGTGTCGACATTCCGTCTGGGGCCTCCCACAGTGGGCTAACAGCCAATGGACAACATCTAGTAAGCACAATGATGCCCCGGGTGGAAATCCTCTATATGGAGATAACATACTGTATTTAATACGCGTCCCAACATTTAGCATTTAGCTAACCCAAGAATCTAGAAATCATAAACTCAACTCTGCCATACTAATCCATGTAGAAACCTCATCAAAAGGCATTCAATTTATTTTTAATGTATTATCATTAGTATACAATCAAATGTCACGGTTACATAGGTCTAAATGCTGTTTACCTTCTTTTTGAGGAAAAAAGTTTAAAAACGTTTCTTAAAATTTAAAAGGTTCATGTTTCTTTTTCAATGTATTTTAAAACAAAAGGGGTTCGGAGATATAAAGTCGTGCTTCTCAAACTGTGGCCCCTGAACCGGCTGCATCAATATTATCTGTAAACTTGGAAGAAATGCAAGGTATTGGCCCCACTCCAGACATACTGAAAGATTCTAGGGCCAGGGCCCAGCAACTTGTGTTTTAACAAGACCTTCAAGTAAGTCTGATCACTGCTTCAGATTGAGACCAATGATCTAGAGAGGTCAAAAGTTAACAACATGATCTGAAAGAATCAATTTTAAAACAATTGAGGGAAGGGGCACCTGGGTGGCTCAGTTGGTTGGGCCTCCAACTTTGGCTCAGGTTATGATCTCACAGCTTTTCGGTTCTAGCCCTGCATCGGGCCCTGTGCTAAGAGCTCAGAGCCTGGGGCCTGCTGTGGATTCTGGGTCTCCCTCTCTCTCTTCCTCTCCCTCACTTGCACTCTGTCTCTGTCTCTCTCTCTCTCTCAAAAATAAACATTTTTTAAAAAAAATAATAAAATAAAACAACAGAGGAAATACTAATATCCAATTGACATGTGCCAATACTCCTGCAGAGTGGTAGAAGCCAGGAGACACCCTGGACACCCTGCACTGACCCACAGATCTGGAGGGGCTATGCATGGCACACCCCATCCTGCTGAGAGACCTTGCTAGGATGGAAAGAAGAGAGAAGACTGGATACCACTGGCTAAAATGGCAGTTTTGTCTTTAGGGAGCTTCATCTCATAATTCTAAATTTCCATGACTGTTAAAATGCTATTTCAATATTTCAGTTCTTATATTTCAAAAATTTTTTTTAATGTTTTATTTATTTCTGATAGAGAACGCATGAGCAGGGAAGGGTCAGAGAGGGAAGGAGACACAGAATCTGAAACAGACTCTGGCTATCAGCACAGAGCCCTACGGAGGGCTCGAACCCACGAACAGTGAGATCATGACCTGAGCCGAAGTCAGACGCCCAAATGACTGAGCCACCAGGTGCCCCTCAGTTCTTATATTTCAAATTTACTCCACAAGAGTTCATGCATTTTCTAGTCAAATAATTCCACACTAAATCTGTACTCAAATAAATGTTTCATTTACAAATTGATACCTTAAACCAAGTATTTTCAAACACAAGTTTTTAGTGTCCTAGACATTGACTACTCCTATTTCCACACATTCCTTCCAGATTTAGTTTCGTTAACTGAGAATGAGTTTTATGCTGGAAAAAAATTTAAAAAGGAAGCAATATCACCTACCGTGGCCTACGTCGTTTTTTCACTTTGTTTAAAGATACGTGCTTCTTTTCAATGATACGCCTTACGTGATCAATGGCATCACAACACTGTTGAACTGTACCTGTTCTCAAGTATAAAAATAAATTTCCAAAGGAGATATATAGCTGGTTATTATTAATATATTAGTATTATGTTTATTGACCTAGTTTTTAAACAAAAAAGATAATTTTATAACAGAGGTAATATCGTTTCATCCCTCGGAGTATTAAGTTTAAGTAAATGATTTACACTGTTCAAAACGAAACAAAACCCACATTTAATGCTGTAGGACAGTACAGTGCACATGCACAAACACACTCACACACAGCAGCACCACCTACTGAACTGGCCCCCAGCCCCCAGCCCCCAGCCCCCAGCCAGCCAGAGCACAGCCCCACATAACGGATCAGAGGTGGAAGACTCGACAGGCATTACGAAGCCCACTCAGCAGGCCAGATCCTGTGCATCTTAATTAAAGGCTATTATTTAAGGGATATAAATTCCTTGACCTCCCTTTTTCTTATGTAAGTTCAACCATATCATAGCTTAATAATATAGCCACTGAAGGGGAACAGAAGCAAATGAGTAAAAACATCCACACACATCCTGGGTTATTTAGGAAAGGACCCTTACACAACTTGAGTTCTATTACAAAGAAAAACTTTTCTTTCTATGCTTTGAAAATATGGCAGTGATTTTTAAGAGTCAAAGTTTTACTTGTTCAGAAAATATACCCATATGTCAGGATAAACAGAGCAATTTTAAGCTCTTTGATGGCAAGGGCCAAATTTTAAGCACTTTTACCCATCGAAGGCTGTGAGCATGAAGGACAATAGAGCTCAACCTGTCTTTTGAAAAAACAGAAAACAACAGAAAATAAAATCTGAATAAATCAAAGAGAAGTTCTGCCACACGCAGCTATGTAAGTCACTTACGTTCTCTGCTAAGATGTCTAAGAAGCCTTCTAGCCCAGAAATTGCAAGATATTCATTCTGACCACAGTACAGATGTAACTGTAAAAACTACCATCTGTGGGGCGCCTGGGTGGCTTAGTCGGTTAAGCGTCCGACTTTCGCTTAGGTCATGATCTCGCGGTTCATGGGTTCGGGCCCCGCGTCAGGCTCTGTGATGACTGCCAGCTCAGAGCCTGGAGCCTGTTTCAGTCTGTGACTCCCTCTCTCTCTGACCCTCCCCTGCTCATGCTGTCTCTCTCTTTCTCTCCTAGAAATAAATGAAAACATTAAAAAAAAGGAAAAAAAAATAAAAAAAAAAACTACCATCTATTACTCTCTTATTAAGTCTATTTCTGACTATTTTACATTATTTCTTAATTATGGTACAAATGGTTTCATCACAATCTTGTAATGAGATCTATATTCCACTTTTCGGTGGCTATTACGGCCAGCTTTCTCTACATGCTGTGATCGTACATTCCCACATTCTGTGTCATCACAGTAACTGTCTGGCTTCATTGGAGATGCACAATCAAACTGCCCCACCTGCCCTGGGCAGGAGCTCTGACTGGCCAGGGGCCAAGCTCAGGGGCTACCAGGGCTCAAGGTGAGTCTCAGAGGAGGCGAGCACTGAAGACTTCTACAAACTGCACTAGAGACACTGGAGGGGCACACCCCCCTTCATACTTGTCATCCTAAATGGGAGATGGGAGGAAAAACCCATTAGCTTATGAAGAACTACCTGAGGCTTAACCCCTGAGTGGAAAAGCTCTTGAAAACCTGTCAGGCTAACAACTGGCATGCAAACAAAAAGCTCAAGTAAGACCTACCTAAGGATTTCTCATCTGCGTGGGCTAAGGCCAAACTTTCCAGATATGTAACCAAAGCTTCAAACACAAACTGTTCTACCAGAGATTCTTCTTCCCTGTAAAATAAAGAATATTGATCTCACCTAGGAAAACAATAAAGCAGAAGTGACAACAGAAAAAAGTGATGTTATCAAAAAATGCATACATTAAATTTGATTTTTAAAAATGGCTCAAATGTTTTGAAACCTATAACCACCAAATACTTTTCAAAGAAGAAAACTTTCTCAAGAGCAGATCAAAAACTACATAAACCAAAGATGCAATACTGGCTTTTTATCTGCATACAAGTACCCTTCCATCTGTGGAACTGCTCATAACACATACCTTAGGACCACTGTTCTGACCATACTTCCACACACCTCATTAAAATTAACAGAAAAAAAGATCTCCTACCATATGCACATTCTTTCAAAATCAGAGAATTTCAAAAGCCCTCATACTGTCCAAAAGCCAGTCAACTTCAATAGTGAACACTAAGCCTTTTAGAACCACATCAGGCAAATGGAAATAATTAATTCAGTCAACAATGTCTGTGGACCATATTCTTATACACAGTAAACTCATGCATGGGTGAAGGGCAGAGGCCAGATCTCTTTCTGGAAAATGTGTTCCTTACTAACACAGGACAATAAATGATTGAATAGAAAATGACAGGGCTAGGCACTGAATCTGAGAGAGGTTCAGAGAAAAGGCTGAATTGAAGTTCTTGTGTGATGCACGGCTGGGTCACTGTGCAGCCCACTGGGAAGGAGCACGTTCCCAGAACAAATGGAACTGGAGCGAGGTGCCAGAGGACGGAGCACTGACACTAACAATTACAAACTGGTGTTTGGTTTGGCAGGCGTACCGTCCTCATTTCGCTGTTCCTTTTTAAGTTTGAGTCCTAAGAAGGACAGTGTCTGTCAGAACTCCACAAGCTCCACATCTCCCCCAATGTCGCACATACACATCTGGCGCTGAAAACAGAGGGCGGTACCGACAAATGTATGGTATGGGCAAAGATGTGGAGGCAAGATGGAAAACCCAGGAGACAGCAAGCAAACCAAAAGAACTAGAAGAGGTTCATTTGGAAGAGCAGTTTGGGATGACACTGAAAACGTTGGGGAGGTCTTAGAATGCCGGGCTGAGTTCAACAGCTTAGGTAAAAGAAGGTAAGCAGCGAAATGGCACGACAAAATAACTCAGAACTGTGCTTCCTAAGAAAGGTGGGCAAAACAGTTTATCAGCATGCAGAAAGGAGACAGTAGAATTTGTCTTTATATTATTCAACATGGAAGATCTCAAAAAACTTGTCTCTCATGCACATTTTCTCAAAAAGCCTGTTGGAATGTGATCCCACATATCAGAATACACAACAGAGGAAGAGAAAACAAAAGATCAAACACAGAAAAGAAGTAAAGGGGATATTCAAGAGGAGAGGCCAGTTATCCAGACACGACAGGTGAGGAGATGCCCAAGAAAGAGACTTGTTAATAGCTGTCTCCACCAAAACACTGTGTTATGGATTTTTCAACCTGGAAGGAATATGGCCCAAATTCCACTCTTGACATGATCAGGTAAAGTTCTTCTGTCCATGTTCAGCCTGGATCAGCTGACAGTGCTCATTCATTCCACAAGAGAAGTTTGCTTTAACACGCTCCTGACACATGGGGGTGGACTCCTGGGAACTGAAATGCGGCAGTTCAAGGGCAGTCCACACCCTCAGACGATATTTCTCCCTGATGTCAGCTAGTGGTCCACTTCACCACTGTGGAAAGCTGTGCTTCCCAAAACTAACGTGAGCCTTGTCACTCTATTTCTTTGGAATGGGCTCCTGTTCTCCCTCATGGAGCTATAGCTGACTAGTCTCCACAGAGCGGATTATCCCAGGATACTTCACCTAACAGTGAAAACACTGACCTTTACTGCTTTTCAAACTGTGAGAGTGTTATCAGTTAGGGTACATACATACAAAATGAAAGAAATTAAGAAAGGGGAATAAGTAATATAAAGGAAGAATGATTAGCTTAGTGCAGAGGAGAGTCTAAAATTCTGAAAACACTCTACTTCTTAACCTAGGTGGTGAGTCTATAAAAACTTGCTTTATTATTATTCAATAAACTTTACAGTTTTTCTTCAACTGAGGCATAACTGACTCTATGTCAGTTATGTTTATATTACTTCCAGGAGCACAACATGACGCCTCTGTATTTGTGTACACTACAATATGATCACCACAGTAATCCTTTCAAAATTGGAGCCAATCCTCTCAAACTCTGCTACTAAATAAACTATGTTTATGGAATATTGTAAATCCTTTGCTGTCTTCGCCAGGAGATTCCATCTTAAGAAACCACTGTCGGGGCGCCTAGGTGGCTAAGTCAGTTAGGCGTCCGACTTCAGCTCAGGTCGTGATCCCACGGTTCGTGGGTTTGAGCCCCACGTCAGGCTCTGTGCTGACAGCCAGCTCAGAGCCTGGAGCCTGATTCGGATTCTGTATCTCCCTCCCCTGCTTGCGCTGTCTCTCTCTTTCTCTCTCAGAAATAAATAAACATTAAAAAAAAAAAAAAAAAAAAAGAAGAAGAAAGAAACCACTTTCTTTGCTCATCCCTAAGATGCAACTCTTCATCCATTCAAGTTTGATTATGAGATTGCAATAATTCAGTCACATCTTCTGGCTCCACTTGTAATTTTAGTTCTCTTGCTATTTCTACCACATCCAGTTACTTCCTCCAGGAAAGTCCTGAACCCGTCAAACTCATCCATGAGGGTTGAAACCCATTTCTTCCCAACTCCTATGAATGTTGATGTTTTCATCTCTTCCCAAGAATCATGAATGTTCTTAATGACATCTATTACAGTGAATTCTTTCTAGGCTTACAATTTACTTTGCCCAGATTCATCTGAGGAGTCACTCTCTATGGCATCTATAGCCTTAAGAAATATATTTCTTAAATAAAAAGACTTGAAAGTCAGGACACCTGGCTGGCTCAGTGGAGCATGTGACTCCTGATTTCAGGGTCGTGAGTTCAAGCCCCACACCGGGCATAAAGCTTATTTAAAAAAAAAAAGCAGGGGGGTACCTGGGTGGCTTAGTCGGTTAAGCGTCCGACTTTCGCTTAGGTCATGATCTCGCAGTTCGTGGGTTCAAGCCCCGCGTCAGGCTCTGTGCTGACTGCCAGCTCAGAGCCTGGAGCCTATTTCAGAGTCTGTATCTCCCTCTCTCTCTGACCCTCCCCTGCTCACGCTGTCTCTCTCTCTCTCTCTCTCCTAGAAATAAATAAAAATATTAAAAAAAAAAAAAAGACTTGAAAGTCAAAATTACTCTTTGATCCATTAACTGCAGAATGGATGTTGTGTTGGCGGGCATGAAAATATAATCTCATGGTACCTCTCCATCACAGCTCTTGCGTAATCAGGTGCATGGTCACTGAGCAATAATATTTTGAAAAGATCTTTGTTTCTGAGCAGTAGGTCTCAACAGTGGGCTGAAAATATTCAGTAACCAGATTGTAAACAGATGTATTGTCATCCAGGTTTTGTTGTTCCTTTTAGAGAGCACAGATAAGAGTAGATTTAGCATAATTCTGAAGGATCCTATGATTTTTGGAATGGTAGATCAGCACTGACTCTAACTTTTCACTAGCTATGTTAACCCCTAACAGGAGAGTCAGCCTGTCCTCTGAAGCCAGGCATTGACTTCTCTCTTGCTATAGAAGTCACAGATGGCATCTTCTAATAGAAGGCTGTTTCATCTCATTGAAAATCTGTTGTTTAGTGTAGGCATCTTCATTAATTATCTTAGCCAGATCATCCGGAGAACTTAGCAGCACTTGCTGCTTCACCTTGCACTTTAATGTTATGAAGATGGCTTCTTTCCTTAAACCTCACAAAGCTCTGCTAGCTTCAGACTTTTCTTCTACAGCTTCCTCACCTCTCTCAGCCTCCACAGAACTGGGGACAGTCAGGGCCTTGCTCTGGCTTAGGCTTTGGCTTCAGGGAGTTTTGTGCTGCTGTGTTCTTCTATCCAGACCACTAAAACTTTCTCCATATCCGCAATAAACCTGTTTCACTTTCTTATCATCCAACTGCTCACAGAAATGGCAGCTTTAATTTCCTTCAAGAATGTTTCGTTGACATTCACTACTTGCCTAACAGGTGTAAGCAGCCTAGCTGTCGGCCTATCTCAACTTTTGATGTGCCTTTCTCATTAAGCTTAATCATTTCTAGCTTTTGATTTAAATCAAGAGACATGCAACTCTTCCTTTCACTTGAACACTTAAAGAGGCCATTATAGAGTTATCAAGTGGCCTAATTTCAATATTGTTGAGTCATAGGGAATACAGAGGCCCAAGGAGAGGGAGAGAGATGGGGGAACAGCCAGATGGTGAAGTTGTCAGAACACAGACACCATTTATCAGTTGTCTTACATGGTACCAGTTCATGGCACCCCAAAACAATCACAATAGTTACATCTAAGATCATCCATCAGAGTTGATGTTCACCATGCCTGATACAGGAAAAATAAAAACATTCGAATAATGTGAGAATTTCTAAAACATGGCATAGGGACACAAAGTAAGTAAATGTTGTTGGAAACATAGAACCAATAGTTACTTAAACTCAATTTCTAAAAAATGCAGTATCTGTAAAGAAAATAAAACAAAGCACAATAAAATGAGGTATGACTTATTTATCACTGGAAGTTTGTACCTATTGACCTCTGTCACCCAGCTTGGCTACCCCTCTTGCTAGCCTGTGGCAACCAGGTTTGTTTGTTTGTTTTTTGATTCCAAAAATAAGTAAAATCATAGGGCATTTGTCTTTCTCTGTCTGACTTCTTTCACTTAACACAATGCCCTCAGGTCTATCCATGTTTTTACAGATGGCAAGAAGCCATTTGTTTTTATGGTTGAATAAAACTCCATCATATACATTTACCACATTTCCTTTATCCATTTATCCATGTTGTACACTTATGCTGTTTTCATATCTAGGCTAATTTAAATAATGCTGCAAAAAGCACAGAGGTGCATAAATCTTTTTGAATTAGTGTTTCAAATACCCAAAAGTGGATAAATACCCAAAAGTGGAATTGCTGGATTACATGATACTTCTATTTTTATTATTGAGGAACCTCCATACTGTTTTCCATAGTGGCTATGCCAATTTACATTCCTCCCAGCAGTGCACAAGAGTTCCCCTTTTTCTACATCCTTGCTAACACTTGATGGGGTGGCTGAGTGGCTCAGTTGGTTAAGCGTCCGACTTCAGCTCAGTCTTAACTGTCATGATCTCACAGTTCATGGGTTCAAGCCCCACGTCAGACTCTGTGCTGACAGATAGCTCAGAGCCTGGAGCCTGCTTCAGATTCTATATCTCCCTCTCTCTCTGACCCTCCCCTTCTCACACTGTCTCTCTCTTTCTCTCTCACAAATAAATAAAAACATTAAAAACATTTTTTTAATTAAAAAAAAAACACTTGTTATTTGTCTTTTTCATAGCGATTTTAACAGGTGTAAAGTGATATCTCATTGTGGTTTTAATTTGCATTCCCTGACGATTAGTGACACGGAGCACCTTTTGCTGCCTTTTCATTTTACTGATGGTTCCCTGTGCTATACAGAAGCTTAGCTGAGAGAGTCCCACATGTTTAGTTTTGTATTTGTTGCCTTTGCTTTTGGAGTCAGAGCCAAAACATCATCACCAAAACTGATGTCAAAGAGCTTACCCGCCTATGTTTTCTTCTATGAATTTTATGGTTTCAGGTCTCCCATTCAAGTGTTTAATCCATTTAAGTTAATTGTTGTATACGGTGTAAGATAACACTGTAGTTTCATTCTGCAAGGAGCTGTCCTGTTTCCCCATCACCAACATGTACTGAATAGACTCTCCTTTTCCCATTGTTTATTCTTGGCTCCTGTGTCAAAACTTAACTGACCATGATTACCTGTGTTTATTACTAGGCCCTCCATTGTGTTCATCTGATCTGCCTGTTTTATGCCAATACCACACTGCTTTGATTATTACAGCTTTTGTAGTATAGCTTGAAATCACGGAGCATGATGCCTCCAGCTTTGTTCTTTCTCAAGATCGCTTTGGTTCCTCAGTGTATTTTGTGGTTCCACACAAATTTTAGGATCATTTGTTTGGTTTCTGTGAAAAATGCCATTAGAATTTTGACAGGGATCTGCATTAAATGTATTGACTGCTTTGGGGAGTATGAACATTTTAACAATATAAATCCTTCCAATCCATAAACATGGTATATCTTTCCATTTATTCATGTTTTCTTTAGTTGCTTGCACTCATGTCTTATGGTTTTCTGTGGTCTTACATTTCCTTGGTTAAATTGATTCCTAGGTATTTTACTCTTCTTGATGTACTTATAAACAGGACTGTTTTCTTTATTTCACTTCCTGGTAAGTGGTTATTGAAGGACAGAAATGCAACAGAATTTTATATATGGATTTTGTATCCTGCAACTTTACTGAATTCATTTATTAGCTCTAACAGGTTTTTGGTGGAGTCCTTAGGGTTTTCTATATATTGTATCATGTCATCTGAAAACAGTAACATAGTCACACTTAAGTTTTCAACGCTCTTCTCTATATATAGATTTCACAGTCTAAAATGCTAAAAAAATAAAATTAAAATAACCTAGTGGCTTCAAACTCTAGTCAATTTTCATTTAATGTGCACATGCACATACACACAGAAATTCCTATCCATCCATCTATATCCATCATCTCTCTATCTCTATCATCTACCTTATTTTTACAATTGCTTCCTTTACATCTTCAAAGCTTAACTGCCATTTACTGAGAGAAGCTATCTGGACCAAAGAAAGCCAAGTTCCTCATTATAGGGAGGATGTAGTCATCATCTACCACTACTTAAAAGAACTGATTTCAGCAACAAGTTTATAATTATCTATGTGACTAATTATTAATCTATCTCTTTTTTTCAAATGCAACCCTCGCGAATGGCTATTATCTTTATATCACTAGCATTTGATTCAGTGTACAATATTCTTAAAAACTAATAACAGATAAATGAACAAACACTACTACAACCTTAGGTCAGGGACTAATGATCTTTTTCTTGGACTTCTGAAACATTCCTGGCCCTGTTTTATGTCACTATGTCACTGTTTTATGTCACTTAGATCCACTCTCCATATAGCTATGGGCAGGTGAATTTTAGAAGGAAATTTAACCATGCAGCTCTCTGCTTCAGGGACTTGCTGTCACTAGAAGTGACCTACCTTTTTCAACTCTATGAACAAAGGCTCCTGGCCAGTCTCACTATGTTCCTTTCCAAACTTCAAACTCCACAGTCGAGGAATATAAAATGTCTTCATCTCCTTATATGCCATCCTATTTCTTCTCCCTACCCCATACCTTTCATCTGAAATGCTTTGGCTGATTCCCATTTATCCTTTAGGCTTCATCTAAGTATAAATGCTATAGCAAGACTTCTTTAACTTACTCAAGTTGGATTAGTTACTCCTCTTCTAACACCCGGGATTATGTCTTCTGTTGCATTTACAAGACTGCCATGGTATTATGTTTGTATGTATTTCTCAGTAGTTTCCGAGCTTCCTGAATGCAAACTGCATTTTAATTCATTTTTTAATCCCCAGAAAACAGCACCCCATCTGACACATGATTAACTAAATGCTTGATACACAAATACACTGATCACATAAACACCAGTCACTTTTCAAAATCACTACTAAAAATTTGAAGAACTTGTTTTATACAAGCCTGTCATGTGGCTTACTTACCTCAATTCTCTGTAGATATTATTAAAGGCAAGTGATGCTCCTAGCCTCTTGAAGGCATTGGGGTGAAGTGCAAAGCTGTACAGTCGCTTGAAAAGTGATTTGGTGTTTACGGGACTTTTCTCCTGCTGTTGCGGCGTTGTCTGCTTAATGGACCATTTGAGGAATTCACGAATGCACCGACCACAAAAATCTCTTCAAGTACTGTCAACAGGGTCTACAATGCCATCCTACAACAAAACATATGATGACAACTGAACTCCCTGGTCTGCTCTGGGTATAACTACAGCATGTTGGGAAAATTAATTTAGAACACTACTCAAGAAAAAATAAACAACAGAAAACCAATCTGACTGTCTAGAATCTAGACTCGAATAACAATGTTCTTTTGACAAAATGAAAACACTTTCCTTTAAATAAACTGAAAAATCCATGAAAAAATGAGAGACTATTTTAATTATGTAGCAACAAAACAGTCCCTCCTTTCCCTGAAGAAACCCATCCGAAGAGTCTTTCTTGCTGACTTTACCTCATAATAGTATCTGAAATGCCTTACTGAGGTTAAAGAAAATAAGATCCTTCTCAGGTTCCAAGGGAATTGTAATGCTACATAAAAATCATATGGAGATGTGGTCTGAAAATATAACTTTCTGTAAGAGCAGTCTCCATGAAAGGCACAGTCTCTAAATACCTGAAAAAAATAAGCAGCTAAGGAAATTTGAATGTTTTTATTCCTGTGTAGACATAATTCCCTCTTACATATGTACAGGAAAGATCTAACTTGAAAACCTATATTGAACACTGAAATAAGGGAGTTCTGCCAAACATCCCCAGTTATTTCCTACATGCAAAATCTCTGATTATAGTGCTTATTGGAATTCAAGAAGCCATTAACTGTGGAAATGTGAAGAGGTGATATTTATTGCTTCTCAGAGCAGAGGTAAATAATGCATGTGCTGACATTATGGAATCAGCAATTCTTACTGGGAAACCTATAGACACGCTTTCACTTGAATGCTGTACCAACTTGACATTTCCTCTTTTACCTTTCCTTTCCTCAACTATCTCACTTTACATTACTATGACCTTACCTGATTTCTTTCTGAAACTCTTAAGTCCCCTTCAATGATCAAGAGGGGAAGAGAAACAAGAAACTTCAGAAGAGAAACATTAGAACAAATCCATCTGAAGTGCAAATAAGCCACAAGTTAAATTTAATTAAATATGTTTATTATAGTCAGGATTCGCTGGTAGACACTGCAGGGAATTAAACCACAGATATCATGTCACCATCCTAATAGAAAACGCTCAGTAACTCCCACTACCCACAACACAGCATCCAAGTAGGGTACCACTGAGAGTGGAAAGACCCTACTAAAATTATACACACAACAGGTACAATCAGGACTGTCTGGGGCAAATTGGAGCACGTGTTCTGCTGCTCTGTGCAGCGCATCTTCCCAGCCCACCTCACAACACGCTCACCACGTCTGTTTGGACAAACTTGCTAAGCATTTCACTGGGGCTACTGATTCCAAAGGCAATATAAAACAAAACCAAATCGGGGATGAAATAACACGTCAAAATAAAATAAAATGACATTTAAAGGAATCAAAGTAAACTTATTTGCAAGAACTCCAAAAACTGTAATAAATCAGTATCAAATGACACTAGGGCTTTAAGCTGACCTCCCTGCTTGTTGCCCTCAGTGAAGCAGTAATCAAATCCTAATGATTTTACCTCTACAATCTCAGGACAGTTGTACAGAAATGACCGCTGTTTCTAGGATTCCTTACTTGTTGAATCTGAATGCAGGAGAAAACTGGATAAGCTCAAAAAAACTGCTTTTACTCTTAATTATTGTACTATAGATATTTTTTTTTTAAAAAGAGAGTTCTGCAACTCAAATGAAAGTCCGAGAACATTCTTTTTTTTTTTTTATTTTTTTTTATTTCTAGGAGACAGAGAGAGAGACAGCGTGAGCAGGGGAGGGTCAGAGAGAGAGGGAGTCACAGACTGAAACAGGCTCCAGGCTCTGAGCTGGCAGTCAGCACGGAGCCCGACGCGGGGCTCGAACCCACGAACCGCGAGATCATGACCTAAGCGAAAGTCGGCCGCTTAACCGACTAAGCCACCCAGGCGCCCCAGTCCGAGAACATTCTTATCCACTCCTTCTATTCTACACACACACACACACACACACACACACACAGACACACACATAGCCTTCATCTAGGTGAAGTCTGTCAATTTATAACCATTCTCCATAAAGAGGACAGAACCAAAAAGACATGTCCACACTGCTTGCCAATATTTCAAAGTAACATTTCAGTAAATAATTACAGCATCCTCTCTGTTAAAATGTCATTTCACCTATTCACTAAAACAAAAGAAAAAAGACAGTATGACCTAACTAGATGCTACATTTTGATATTTGGACAGGTAACTTTTCTTAAAATTCTAAATATAGATCAAGTGGGGCACCTGGGTGGCTCAGTCGGTTAAGTGCCTAACTTTAGCTCAGGTCATGATCTCAACAGTTCATGAGATCAAGCCCCAGGTCAGGCTCCACACTGACAGTGCAGAGCCTGCTTGGGATTCTCTCCCTTTCTCTCTGTGCCCCCTCCCCCACCCACCACGTGCACACACTCAAAATAAATAAACAAAACTATAAATACAGATCACATATAACTAGACACTGCAAACAGCAGGGAAAGTATCGACCACTACTCACCAATATCGTTTCTAACAAGGCGACAGTATCCTGACTTTCAAATTTCTTATTGTTAGTGAACCAGTGAATCAGCTGCATAACTAGTGGCTCATATAGTTGCCTTGTTACCTGAAGGAATGATACCATTAGAGTTTATTTTCTTCATGTTACAGTAATTTTACACTGGAAACAGTTCTATTTAAATGACAGGAAAAATTAGGTAATAATACTCCTAGTTTTACTAGCTTTCTTTTCCAGTTAAAATAAGATATTGAACGTGTTCTTTCTAGCTCTTTTTCTCATTTTCCTAGAATCCAGCAAAGAAAAATGTACATATTAAAACTTATTGTTCTTCTAATGTGAAGCCAGATATTGTTGGTTTTTAATATTTATCTTTATTAATATGATCCTAAACATGCATACAAGGTATCTTGGATCAGACACATTATCATTATTCAACTACAAAGCAAATAACGATCATGTGGTTCCTACATCCTGATTCACACCCTCGTGGTGACAAAATGAAATGCAATGCCCTGCGTGTACAAACTTCAAAGACATAATGGAGAAAGAAGCACCTCTCCCATCCTGCCAACAAGGAGGAGTAAAATCTTTACTACTTGGAGCTGGGATGGAAAGGATCCTAGGTTCTTACTCCAACTTTCTAGAATATAAATAGAGTTTCTTTAGGGGCAGAGAGTCCTGTGGGTCTCTGGCTTTTATAATCCAAGGTGTCTGCCAAGCCTGGACTCCTGTCTTCTGAAAGGAAATACCCAGAGAGACAGTACCCATCTTCCTGGAACCTTAGAAACTTAACTCAGTGGCCTCATCTGGTGTGACCATGTGATCATCTTTGAGACATGAAGGGAAAGTCTTATTATCTTTTTGGAACACACCAATTATCTAGACAAACGGTTATACATCTGATTTTCATTAGATATAAAAAGTAAAATGTCTGTAGCAAAAGCGAAAGCAAACATTCCCTATCTTTATATCTTAAACATTTCTGTGTCTCACAAGACCAAAGTTCTTGCAGAATACAAGAAATCTAGGGAGTTTTATGTCCCCCAAGGACACTGAAAACACTAAACTATTACTAGTTTTAGCAGGACAAATACCCTAGAGGGTACTCCAAGAGAATCACTACTTCTGAAATCTGTTTCTGCAGTAAATTTCCAGTTAAAACCAAAAGCACAGAACATTTGAATTATTAAATATCACAGAACATTTGAATACATTGCTGGATTGTATTCATCCATATTATGTTGAAGAATTTTCCATCTATATTTATAAATGAAGGTTTTTTTGTTTTTAATAAACGATTTTTCAATTAGCTTCCTTTTTTGTGTGTGCATCCTGGTATCAGAGATATCCTAGCTTCATGAAATGAACTGAGAATTCTACTGTATTCTGCTTCATGCAGCAATGGAGAATTTGCCACAAAGTCATCAGGAAGAGGCCACTTGTCAACATTTCCAGTCCTGTACATGGTTACTTGTCTCGTCTTCATTCTTCGAGATCAAGTCCCTACAGGAGGGCAAACTGCCAATTCAGCTTTAGATGCCTACACTATCAGCATCTCTTAACTCTATCAGTGACTCATTTCCTAATTGTGGCACATTAAAAATCGCCAGGAGAGGTTTTAAAAAGTCCCAAGCCCCCGGTCACACCCCTGAGGAATTACATCACAGCTAGAAGGGACAGCAGCCAGGCAGCAGTATTCATTTTAAGATCCCCAGGCTATTCCAACCTGCAAGCTTTGATGATCCCTGAACAAGATCCAACTTTCTTTGAAGCTTTGCAACTGTATCAGATTCAGTATCATTCACTTACCTGATCTACGTCACATCCAAGTCGCAGTAGCACAGGAAAAGTTCGCTTGTAGAGCTGGTACATGGGTGGGAAACCCTGACCACTTTCAGGCATCTGAGTGGCTTTTCCCAACATAAACATAACCATGCCGTGTAAAAGCTCACAAGCTGCAACCTAAAATAAGCCAGGACTTCATTAAGTTTTAAGTTTCCAGGTTTATGAGAAGATATTTTGAAATGTTGCTCAACTTAGCCCTTTAAAAAGAAAACTTTTGTAGCAGATAACGATCCTACCCAAATATAAATTAACTGGAAGTAGCACTTCTTACATAAAACTAATGCTTCTGTGCATTCTTTCACCTTCTGATCTGCATCCAGGAGGTGAGAACTGAAACTTAAAAGATTTAGACAAATTGGGACTAGTACCTTCAAAGAAATAGATTTCACTGCTGCCATTATTACAGAACTTTGCTTCATCTGTTAGCACATTTTTAACCATCACTTTTAGTAAATATATTTTTAAAGCATTTTGGAAATTTACAAAGGAATTCCATAAACATTTGAGAATTGTTTATGGAATTATCTGTTTTATCTGTTTCTAATCCCCCAGGTTAAGGTGATAATAATAGTGCACAGATTGGAAATCACTTTTAAATACGCTTTATACTGTATTTTCTATTATGAACAGTTTTTTTGGTATATTAGTGTTTTAGCAGGTTTATCTACTAAGATAATTTATGTTTACTTTCTATCAGTAACATCTACTTCCGATAATTCAATCATTGCCTAATTACTCTATTACAGAAAATAAGAATTGATAATATTGGAATGGCTGAAATATATTATCTATTTCCAAACAAATACAGGTCTTAAAAAAGATAGATTCCAAATAAAATAATGAAAAATGGAAGTACTTTAGTTTGTCTGTCACTAGCTGAAAGAGCTAACTCTGTGACCCGAGGCAAGAACACATCCAGATAAATGACAGGCTTCATTTCTATAAATGGTACTGCAAAACTGAGTCTTTTTTCTCTGTCCCATGCCACATATTTCTTCATCATTTCATCTGAGGATGTGGCTGTTGAAAAAAATCAGGAAGAGCATGTTTTCATTCAAAATCTTTCTAATGTGAATTGCTCCACAATTCATTAGTGAAAGTAGAATGCTTTTATACTTGTAAGTCAGCACATTATTCATCTTTCCTTTTTTGTTTTTACTTCAGACATATATATGTCATTACATGATCACTGACATACTATTTTTAACCTCAATTTAAAGTAAAACTATTTTTAAACAAGTTTAATAGTCTGGAATGTTTAATTTCCATGTTCCATTAAGAATTACTTTTAGGTGTTATGTGGAAAAATGATAAATGAACAATGAAAATCTCCCTTTTGTAACACTGATTTTCCAAATGTAGGTTCTAAGTTCCTAAAATAACCAAAAGTCACTAGTATACTTCATATGAAATATCAAAACTAAAAATACAGATGAATTTTTACTAATCTAAAATGCTGATTCTGATTTTAAAAATACTCTGAATAAATATCCAAATATGAAGAATATCAGAATTTTCATAGATTAACTTTGAGTTCCTGACACAATGTATAATATTAAAAGAAAGTATCAAATTAGGTTCTGTTTCGAAGTGGAAAATGTGCTTACCAAACCAGACTAGAACATTTTGTCAACTAGTTTTGAATTATCCAGATTGCATGGATATAGTCAAAGCATTTCATTTAACAAAATATTACTCTTTGTAATCTCATCTGAAATATATAAATCACATATAGGAGCAAATACTAGAATATATCACGATCTGTATATATTCAAATTAAAGGACAAATACATCTATAGAGAGAAATTTATTTTAAAGGAAAGTTTACCTGTTAGGAGATTTTTGTTTATCTGTCCTCCCAGAAAACCAAGCATCTGTACTACTCTAATCCTTATTTCTTCTAAGGACAGTACTTCGTTCTGCAAATTTGAACAATAATATACATGTGATGGTGATGGAGTCAAAAATTAAGACAATTATGAAAAGAAAAAAAACTATTCTATGACCCTGTCTGTTATTAATGTCTCTCAATGATTCATTATATCCTATACAGTACTGCTGTAAATATTACTGCAAATTCATGGGAAAAAGCACATCTTTTCCAGTTTTGCAGTCAGATGTCCATTTTCAAGGCCAGTGGTTCCAAAGTTTTGCCAGGACCCTTTACACCCTTAAAAATACTGAGGATCCCCAAAGAACTTTTGTTTAAGTCATACTTATGGATAATTTCTCTCACTAGAGGTTAAAACCTTGAAATTATTTCTTATTTTATTTAAAAATACGAAATCCAGAGGTGCCTGGATGGATCAGTTGGTTGAAAGTCTGACTCCTGATTTTGGCCCCGGTTAGAATCTCAGTTTGTGAGATCCAGCCCCACATTGGGCTTTATGCTGACAGCACGGGGCCTGCTGGTGATGCTTCTAACCCTCTCTGCCTCTCCCCTGCTTGTGTCCTCTCTCTCCCTCTCTCTCTGCCCCTCCCTTGCTCATGTCCTCTCTCTCCCTCTCTCTCTGCCCCTCCCTTGCTCATGTCCTCTCTCTCAAAATACACAAACACACACACACACACACAGACACCACTGAAACCCATCACGTGTTAACAAATGACATATTTTTAGGGAAAGTAATTATATTTTCCAAATAAAACAAAAAAATTCAGGAAAGTGACACTGTTTCACACTTGTGCAAATCTCTTTACTGTATGACTCACTAGGATACAAGTATAGTGATATGTTGTTTAAGCCACACTTGGAAGATGGAGGAGCACTTTAATAGTCTTTTTAGATAACAGTTGTTATTCTTTGATACAAATTGAACAAATTTGTATTTGTTATTCTTTGATACAAATTGAACAAATTGAAAAAAATTTAAAAAAATTTTTTTAAGTTTACTTATTTAGAGAAAGAGAGGGAAAGAATGAGTAGGGGAAGGGCAGAGAAAGAGAGAGAATCCCAACCAAGCTCCACACTGCCAGTGCAGATCCCGATGCGGGGCTTGAACTCACAAACACCAAGATCATGACCTGAGCCGAAACCAAGTCAGAAGTTTTGAGGACTTAGCTACCCAGGCACCACCCAGTTATTTCTTAGTTACAATGGGGAATCTAAAACCTTACCAATGAATTTTATGTAGTCTGTTACATTAAACTCCATTGATCTATCCTGCACTTTGAGTGGCTTTTTGTTGTTGTTGTTTTTCCTATGCATGATTTAGTAACATGACATATCGGTCACCTGAAAATACTGGTTTACTGGGTTATGCAGATCTTAAAAATACTGTCACAATTCATTACATATACCAAAAAAAAAAAAACCCACATTTGTTAACATCAGCAATCTTATCAGAAAAATCTTTAAGTATTAAGATGTTGTCAAGCTCATGGTGACAGTTTCAAGTTTTCCAAAATTTAATTTTGTTTAAAACTTTGCAATTTTATCATCGGCAAGAAATACTCTCAGATGTTTTCTTTGAAGTGACAGGTTCACTTTATTTATTTTAGATAAAATCTCTGCCAAACACTGAATAGCCACCGTTTGCCAGTTGTTCTTTCAAGTAAAACTGGTGTTCATGAACAAGTGCCTACTTAAGCTCACAGCTCAAAGCATCACAAAGTGTTTTCCTAAAGACGACTGTCACACTATGTCACACTATGCAGCAGACTGCTTTATGCATACTTCCTGTTTCATCACACAGAACATTAAAAAGACATGTGCTCGAGGGTCAAGATGTAATAAAGTGCTTAGGAAGGAACAGTGTTAGCCCTCGTTACACCGCAGTGCAAATGTCAATGAGTAAAAATAGTTTTGACCTTGCACCCTGGAACCCAGAGTCCTCACTTCAAGAACCACTCTCCTAGAGAATGAGGAACTGTGTATCTGTAAAGAAATTTTATCTGGAAAACCAGAAATATGCTCAAGTAATTTTATTTTGTTTTATTTACATGTGATAAAATAATTTAAATATTTTAGACAGCCATTTCCAGTTTTAGGCAGTATTTCAATCAAAAGCTGTCAAAAATAATGAGGTGGAAGGACTTTTCCCTAGAGCTTACATTATCAGTTCTAAATATTAAAAGTTTTTCAAATTTAAAATTTTCACTTCATACCTAAAATAGGTATTATCTCTAGTCAGTTTTCTCTCTTTATTCTTTGTTTCCTATTACATTATATGCCACATCTCAAAAACCTAATCTCAAGAAATCATCACCAAAAAAACATAAAAACTGGAATGAATTAAACTTGACAAAAAATATATTTAAGACCTAAATGAAACCATCTTAAATGTCTATAATATCAGTATTCTGACTGCTTACTGAAAATGATCTATATTCCTTTCTTTCAGCCACTAAATATATTTGAAAGTGAGGAAACAAGAAAACAAGATCAAGACAAGTAATACATTTTATGACTAAAAATATATTGAAATTATTTCTATACTGTACTCTAACTCTAATATATTGATAAGAACAACATTTTAAACAAAGATTTTTACTCTTCATAAGCATTAGACTCTAATCTGTCCATTGTTTGAGGTAAAGAATACACAAGGGATTCTTACCGATGAAATGTTCTTTGTCTTTTTCAGATGTTTTAACACAACTTTATTAAATCCTTTCTGGGCAGCCCGAGAAAGTGCTGACACTTCCCAGTTGTTCGTGGACTCATCTATCAACAGTAAACAAAATTAAATTTTAAACAGCACCCATTCATGTATCTGATCAAAACTAGGGAGAACACAGGATACTGCCAAGTAGAGATATTAAAATCCTTATTATGGTTAAAATATTGTTGCTACAACAACAAAAATATTAATAGTGGTTGTCCTAGTTTTAAATATCAGTCTACTAAAAAGAACACTGTTCCTTGAAGAAGTGGCTAACTTCAGAGATTGGGTAGACCTATATTTATAAAAGGAGCCTGAATCACCTTGTTGGATCCAGGAAGGAGCTGCTTGAAGAAAAGCAGCCAACCCCCACTCCTTATATGGAAGCCAAATCTGGAACAATCTGAACACAAAATTAATAATAACAGTAAAAGATTAGAGCCATTCGAAAAATAAGAATCCATAGGTGAGAAAATAAAGATACTTCTTATGGTAGAATCCCAACTACTATACAGAAATGATGGAGCCAGAAGATCACTATTTTACAACCATCACAGTAGTAAGAGGTTCAGGAAGAATCATCAAGGGGCACTTGTGAGGAGCAATAACATTTACACTCATGAAGTATCTCTCTATGAATTTATTTTTGAAATGATTACAAACTTAGAGAAAATTTAAAAGTATGGTATAAAAACTTTTCTTTCCTGAACCATTTAAGAGTAAATTACTAGCCTCATGCCCTACCACCCCTCAATACTTTAGCTATGTTTCCTACAAGGACATTCTTCTACATGACAGCCATTCCCACTAACTATCCAAATCAGGACATTCATCTTGAGACATGACTCACAACTAATCCTCAGCCCAATTCAGGTTCCAGCACTGAGCCTAAAAGCGTCTAATAATGTCAAAATCACATTTCATATTTAGCTGTCCTTTAAACTGAAACAGTTTAGTCTTCCTTTGTATTTCACGATTTGAACACTTAAAAAATTATATGCCAGGAACTCTGTATATGGTCTCTCTATTTGGATGTGTCTGTTTTCTCATGATTAGATTCAGGGTATAGAAGCCAGTTAAAACATTTTACCAGTGCCTTTATTAACTATGGAGTTAAATAAATCTTTGACACATGTATAGATTATGACCAGTGTAAAGTCATAATTGTAAAACTATAAAGCTATTTTTCATGAGTTCTGGAGATGCCCAGTAGATAGGCGGACAGAGCCACGTAAGCAGTCTTCATTGGAAGACACCTCACAGGTAGTTTTTTCTTGACTCCAGGAATGAATCCCAAACAATAACAGAATCTTACCCCTGCTATGTTTGTCTAGTTTTCCTCTCTGTAATTTTGTGCTTTGGGTTTGCTTATGCCCAATAACCTAGTCTCCATGGGTAGGAGCAGTAACTAAGAATTTGTTGGCTTGCCATTTGGTGACCTTTTGTGTAGAGATGTTAGAGATCTACTCTCTGATGGGCCAGAAGTGAAGAGAGGATTTATTTGTTTTTTGAGCTCAAATTAATTCAGAATTTTGTACAATGGGAAGAAAAGCTCTTTGATATCTAAGTTGGTCAATGTTTTCTTTTACTATTTTGTCTCTTCAGCTGGGAAGAGACTGCAGAACTGTTTCTCAAGCTGCAGAACTGAAGCACTATGCTCTCCATCTGTTGTTGTAGCTATGTGCCTCAACTGACCAAGGCCTTTACTTCTCCTTATGTGTGTAATATTCTCCTATATTTGAAAGGTATTAATAGATTAGACTATGAAGTCTCTTCGAGGAGCTCTGTTGTGACTTGTACAGATAAAATACAAAATGAATGTTTCCATAAGTCTCAGAAAATGCTTTCAAATTTACTATAATGCTTTAGATGCACCATACTTAAAAAAAAATCTTAGAGAAACTAACTCAAAAACATTTCAGGAATCCAAATTACATAATGAAGGCTTATCTTTGGTAAATGAGACATTTATTAGTTGTTTTAAATTTTATTTTATTTTAGAGAGAAGATGTGCACAAGTGGGGAAGGGGCAGAGGGCAAGCTATACGTGGGGCTCAATCCCACAATCCTAGGACCATGACATGAGCCAAAATGAAGAGTTGGACACTTGGTTGACATTTTCAATGTCTTTTTTTTCTATCAGTGTTAATTACAAGTGTTCATTACTATACCCGGGCTCATTTTTGCCTATACTTATTCAGGCTTACTAAGCCATTATGCTAACATTATTTCTCATAACATTTCTTATTGCTATAGAAGACCTATACCATAAAATGTATTCTTTTAACTAACCATTCTTAAGTGTACCATTAAGTGGCACTAACTATATTCACAATGTTGCCTAATCATTACCGCCATCTACCTCCAGAACTTTTTTATTATCACCAACAGTCTTAAATTTAAATTATGAAAAATGCTAGAAATTTATGTTCAACTACACTTGAACAATGATTTGGACACATTTTTATTTCCCCAGTACTTATGTTTTGTAGCATGACAGCAGCTGGAAGATAATTTCTAAGCTCTTTAGGGAACTTGAAATCTTGGACTGAGTGAATTAATAGAAAATCACTTTTCTCAGTAAAATCTAAAACACTGATCACTCAGCATCACTTTTAAGTTCATGTACTGTTGTTTGTTTTTATAGGCTATAATAAGACTGGCCCTTGGGATCATGTTAATGAATGTGTATATGCTGCCACTTGGGAGTTGTATAGGGATGGGTGTGGCTGGAGACAATACTGTCATGAGTGCTCACAAACTCTGTGAGTTTGAGAAACTCTGTGAGTATGGAAGAGAATTCTCAATTATCCACTCTTGA